>VMDO01004202.1:96431-110840 GCA_007922755.1 Pedetes capensis
GGATGGGAGACCGCCTGGGAACACCAGAAGCTGTAGGCTTGGGAGAAGGACCTGGCAACCCCCTCCCAAAAATCAATCTGCCATTGAAAACCCTATGAACAGCAGAGAAGCACTGACAATAGTGTTTCCCCTGTTGTACAGAGGGTCGCTATGAGTCGGATACCGACTCGACGGCACCTAACAACAACAACAACATGTTTGTGAAAACTAAGAAATTATTATTGCTTTACACTTTTATTATTATATTATTACATTATTAACTAAACTACAGAATATTCAGACTTCAATTTTTTATTTTTTTTATTTTTATTTTTTTGGCGGTACTGGGGGTTGAACCCAGGGCCTCTCACCTGCATGCTTTGCAAGGGCTGGACCACTAAGCTGCACTACCAGCCCTTTTTTTTTTTTTTTACTTTATGAGACAGAGTCTTGCTAAATTACACAGGCTGTCTCCCACCTCCTCCTCCTGAGCCACTGGGATTACAGGTGTGTGGCACCACACCCCGCAACTTCAATTTTTCTATTAACATCCTTCTTATGTCTGAGGATACACATCACATATACAATCCAGGATACACATCGCATTTAATAAGAAAATCATTTTAATTAGAAATTCAATATCTTTAATAGGCTATCCAGTCTATTCTGAGGTTACTTTTGATAAAAATAGGTTCTTCCACTTTTTTTCATTTCATCTAAATTGATAAATTTATGGACGTATAACTGGTTGGTCTTGATATTTATCTTTTTGCTATCTGTAGAATATATGGTGATCTTCCCATGCCCATTCCTGATACCAGTAATTTATATTTTCTCCCTTGTTTCTTCATCACACTGGCTAGAAATTTTAATAATCTTTTCAGAGATCAAGTTTTGAGTTTCATTTATTTTCCCTATTAAGTCTATTTTCTGTGCTAATGATTTTTTTCCTCATAGCTTCACCATTTTCTTCCATCTACTTTGGGTATGACTTGATATTCTTTCCTCTAAATTATTTTCTTTGAGATGGGGGCCTCACTCTGTCACCGAGGCTGGTCTTTAGCTCCTAAATTCAGATCATCTTCTGCCTTAACCTCTCAAGCACTGGGAATACAGTATGTGATACCATGCCTGGCTTCTCTAGAATCTTAGGATGGGAATCTAAATTATTACTCGAATCTTTCTTCTTGTCTAATACAATTGAATGTTATACACATATTCCTATGCAGTGATTTGGATGCTTTCCATAGCTTTTGGTATTCTATGTTTTCATGTTCATTTAGCTCAATTTCTTTATTTTCTTTTGTGTTTCTTTGACCCACAAGTTATCTTTTTTACTTGCCATAGAAATGTACTACAGAGCTGGGCACCATGGCACATGCCTGTAATCCCACTGACTCAGGAGGCAGAGGCAGCCAGTTTGTGGGTTCAAGGCCAGAGACAGCCTACATAACTCAGCAAGACCCTGACTCAAAATAAAAAATGGGCTGGGAGAGCACCCCAGTGGCAGAGCACTTGCTAAGTTCAACTCCCACATACTGAAAACAAAAAACTCAAAAACAGAAAAAATTGATTCTAGAAGCCAAAATATACACTTTTATGAAAGATTTTTATTTAAAAACATTATCTTGTCGAGTAACCATAGGGTCCCTTTAAGTGTGTGTTTAATTTCAAAATGTTTGGGGATAGTCCAGACAATTTCTATTGGTAGCTTCTAATTTAATTGGATTTTTGTTAGAAAAAAAACTCCACGTGATTTTAATCCTTAAACATATTGAGATGCTTTATAGCCTAGGATATGACTATCTTGGTGGCTATCCCATGTACAAATAATGTTTTCACTGAGTGTGGTGGCACATGCTTGCAATCCCAGTGACTCAGGAGATGAAGGCAGGAGGATAGCAACTTGGAGGCCAGAAGCAGCCTGCATAATTTAGCAAGACCCTGTCTCAAGGTGAAAGGTAAAAATGGGCTAGGGGTACAGATCAGTAGTAGAGCTCTTGTAAAGCATGTATAATGCCCTGGGTTCAACCTCCATTACCAACCAATAAATAAATAAATAAACATATGTAAAGAAAGAGAGACAGGCAGCGGGGAGGAAAGGAAAGGAAAGGGTAAGGAGAGAAAGGAAAGGAAAGGAAAAGAAAGAGGGAGGGAGGAAGAGAGAGTAAGAAAGAAAGAAAAAAGAAAAAGAAAAAAGGAGGAAGGAAGGAAGGAAGGAAGGAAGGAAGGAAGGAAGGAAGGAAAGAAGGGAGGGAGGGAAAAGCAAGAAAGTTTTTTACAGTTGTTAGGTGGACTGTTCTGTAAATGTCAATTTGCTCAGGTTGATTTACAATGTTAACCAAATCTTCAACATTCTTACTGCCTTCATTCACATGTTCTATCAGTTAGAGAAAAAGAAGTGGAAAAGAAGGTTGAAATTTCCATCTCTAATGGATGAATTTGTGCTTCACCTTTCATTTCTGTTTTACTTCATATCTTGAAGCTGTTATTAGGTGCATAAGTATTTCAGACCTTTTATCTTTTTGAAGAATCCACCTGTTATTATGAAATATCTTTGTAGCTGGGAATATCCCTTGCTCTGAAGTCTACTTCCATGATATTAATATTGCTACTCCAATTTTCTAATGATTAGTTTTCCATGGCACATATGTTCCATTCTTTTTCTTTTTACATGTTCGCATATACAGTTAGAGTGAGTTTCTTGTGTACAACATAGAGTTGAGTCATGGTTTTTTATCTGGTATGATAATTTTTCATTTACCTTAATTTTTCAACATATTTTCTCTCATTAGTGGAATTCTAGGTTAATAGTTTGGGTTTGGGTTTTCTTTTCATTACAATAAAAGTAGTGTCCTCGAGCATCACATCCATAATCCCTGCAGCTCAGGAGGCAGAGGCAGGAAGATCACAAGTTTGAAGCCAGAGTCACCCTGTGTAACACAGTGAGACCCTGACTCAAACTAAAAGTAAAAAATGGGCTGTAGGTGCAGCTCAGTGGTAGAGTGCTTGCAAAGGATGCCTGAGGCCCTGGGTTCAACCCCCACTACCACAAAAAAAGTAGTGTTCTTTTGTCTTCTGGTTTACATCATTTCTGATGAGACATCTATAGGCATTCTTAACTTTGTCCTATGTCTTTTTGCTTCTAATTGCTTTGAGATTTTTTTCATATCACTGGTATCATCAAAGGTTTGATTATAATCAGCCTCCATATGTAGTATTTGTGTGTGTGTGTGTGTGTGTGTGTGTGTGTGTGTGAATCTTGCTTAGATTTAATTGAGCTTCTAGGATATGAGGTTTTCCAGTGTTGAATACTGTATGATTGTATGATTGACATAGCTAAAAAATCTTAGGCTGGTACTGTGGCACATGTCTGTGATCCCAGCAATTCAGGAAGCTGGGTCAGGAAGATCACAGGTTCAAGGGCAGAGGCAGCCTGTGCAAATTAGCAAGACATAGTTTCAAAATAAAAAATATAAAGGGGGCTGGAAGTGCAGTTCAGTGATAGAGCAATTGTCTAGCATGTCCAAGGCCCTGGGTTCAACCCTCCAGTACAATTAATAACTTACTTATCAAGTGAAATGGTGCACAGAATGGGTTTTTTTTTTTTTTAAATCTCTGTCCTAGGTGGCCAATGGGCTGGGATTTAGCTCAGTTGGTACAGTGCTGCTCTGCAGTGTCTGAGGCCTTAGGTTCAATTCCCAGCACTGCAAAAATGGGAGAAGGATGTGGCAATCCACTCCTGAAACAATTAGCCATTGAAAACCCTATGAGGGTCGCTATGAGTCCAACATGACTTGACAGCACCTAACAACAGATGGCCAAGGGTTCAACACCTAGTACCAGAAAAACAAAATAGGATCATGTATGTCAAACACTTAATGATACAGATCTTGGCTAGAGTAAAGGTTCAGTCCTCGGCAATAACTATTAGCTATTAGAAGTAAAGTGCTGGAAATTCATATCAGTTCCCCTGCCATTTCTGAGTCTTCAGGAAGAACTGACCTTCTAGGCTCACCTGTGCTCTGCCTGTATCCCATAAAAATCTAGAAGATTATCTTCATTCCTTTCCTGTTGACCTTTGCTAAGTCTCAGGGCAAAGAGCCACATGTACCTACTGGTATTCAGTTAAAGATTGGAGAGAATTCTCCAATCTGCAGATCTCCAGAGTGTGTTCTTCCCCTCATCTCTATCTCTTTGTCTGTTCAAGCACCTTCTATACAATGCCTTGCACCTCAAATTCTAGTTGTGTTAGCATCCCTGAACCCTGATCTCTGTCTTCTCAACTCAGAGGTCACCAGGCTTTGTTTAGATTCTGCCTGCAATACTAATCGAGAAGATGCTTCTAGGAGGAAAGGGGGGGTTACCCACAGGGTTCACCTTATTTGCTTGCCTTCTCTTAAGAATCAGAGTCTTGTATTTCCTACCATCTAATATTCCAATTCATTACTTTGTACATTTTATCCAATTTTCTCCTTGCATGTGGCAGGAGGATAGGTCTCATAACATATCCTTTATGGACAGAAATAAAGGTTTCTAGGTAGACTTTAGACAAGGCTACTTGCCTCCATTATTTTTAATGATGACACAGGAAGTGTGCTAGATACAGTACCACATGTTTTCTTGTAATAAATTTGTTAATTTTAACCAATTCTTGCGGTTGTTTTTCTTCTCAAACACTGAGGGTCCAATGGTCATAAGAGTAGTAACTGTCTGATTTGAACCTAGGTCTTTCCAATTCTTAATTAAGTTTGCAAGAAATATCTTGTTTGTAGGGCCTGCTAAGTGAATCCCCTGACAGTTTCTTCCATTCATTTTCCATTTTCCTGCTTTTTCAAGGTATACCTTGTTCTCTTTTTTCAGAAGCTCTACATATTAGTGTGCCCATTTAATGGGTAGGTCAACTGAGATTCAGAGGGCTTTGTGATTTTTCTCAAAGCCCTACAAGTAGCAAATAATAGCAGGAAACAGGAAAATGAGATTAGGCCATATTATAGCTCTGAATACCTACAATAGCATTCCTTCCATTACAACTCACTGGAGAGCAGAGGCTATTTAACTGGTTGTGCTTCTTTTTTAAAAGGAAGTATCCCTTAACATAGCAAATCCTTAATTCAAATTAGTACTTTCAACCTATTCTTCCAGCTCACGCTCTCAAATCTGATGTCTGGACATACAGTGTAGTTGAAATGTGCTAACATTCTGTCATCCATGTCCTTAATGAATAAATTCCAAGGACTGTTTTGTTTGAAATGATTGTCATGAGTTGACTTGTAAGAAGTAATTGGTACTATAATTTCAGATATGTCAAAATCTGCTACACACTGTTTCCTAATTGCTGTTTTGTGTGTGCACACAGGTGTACAATAAATTTAGTTGCTCAGGTAGTTGTTTGACATTGCCTATAAACTACACAATAGTAAAACATAAGATTTATTCCTAACCTTAGGCTCAAACATTTCCAGGCCTTTCTCTCTTCTAAAAGGTTGCAGCATGGTCACAGAGCCACCTGGTCTTCAGTTTCCTCAACTGTAAAATGATAGCTGGAGATAATTGACCTAAGGAATTTGAATGTTCCTTCCATTTCTAACATTTTAGAGTCTCCAGGTAGGTTTGTCTGGCATTGTATCAGCTTCTTGTTGTGTTAGGTGCCCTCAAGTCAGGTCCAACTCATAACAACCCTATGTACAACAGAAAAAAACATTCCCTGACATTGTGCCATCCCAGCCCTATGTCAGTGCTTCTCTGCTATTCATAAGATTTTCAATGGCTGATTGTTTTAGGACTGTTTTCGGGAGTGGGCTGTCAGGTCCTTCTCCAATTTTTGCAGTGCTGGGATTGAACCCAGGGCCTCAGAGAGCACGGAGCAGCACTGTACCGAGTTAAGCCCTAGCCCATTGTATTGGCTAGGAATATATATTAATTGTCCTGTTCACACTTATCCGGTACAATGATAACCAAGTTCAAAATGTTATCAAATCATCTAAATAAAAATAAGTTGCAATGTTTTCTATAGAAGTGTGATATTTATCAGCTTCTAGTTATTTGTACATTAACAGAAGCCTTAAGCAATGTTAGAAATAGATAGGACATAAAGATAATTTTTCCCAGTGGTTATCAAAATATAACTTGTAACAGAATCCCTGGTAGGACTTGTTAAAGCAGATTCTGGCCCCCCACAGGAGAGTTTCTGATTCAGTAGGTAGCGAGACAGAATGTAAAAATCTAACAGTTTCCTCTTTTCAACATAGGGTCACTATGAGTTGGACCCGACTCAATGGCACCTAACAACAACAACTATGGATAAGAAATCCAATTATTCCAGTTCTAAAATATGTAATGGTTATATGAATATGAAGGCAGAAGATTTACATTCTTTCAACCATGTTGTTAACCATGCTGGTACATACTAGAAAACATGGAAGGGCAGTGGAACTTTTCTTTATCCCATCTTATTTTATAAATACCTTCTCTCCTGCTTTACTCCTTTGATGGAATATCCATGGAAGGGGAGAAAGAAGACAAAGGAGAAGAAATGTAGAAGGAAGTAGACAAGGCTGCTTCTCAGCCATCAGAACCTGAAAAATCTGACAGATCCAGTGTGAGCAAGTCCTAAAATTAAAAAGGCCAGTCCAAATGACAGACCACTAACTGGCACATTTCATGGCTAAGCAATAAATCATAAATTGTGAATGCTTGAACTCTGTAACTACATGTCTACAGACACCAGACCAGATTAATAGAATTCTAAGAAGTGAGCTAATTAAATCAACGTCAGCACCATCTAACCAACTCTGAAGTTTATTTCTGATCTTTCTTTTTTGTTTTCTTTTTTTATTAGAAATTTTTAATGTACATCTTAATGTGATTCATTTTGACATGCTTTTTTCATTGTGACATTTCCATATATGCATTTTGATAAACATTATTCATATAGGTTACCCCTTAACCTCCCCTATGCTTCCCCACCTCCCACCCTTCCCATCTAAGTTTCCCATCTAAGTCTTCTCTACCTTTTATTTAGTAGTATTTTTCTATATGTCCTTGGGAGGCAAAGAATGTTGCAACACCTGATTCACAAGCCCTTAAAAAGAACAGTAACCACAAGTTATAGTACGTAATTTTTAGCTTTCTTCTTCTGGACAGTTTCTTTTTTATGGATAAATTGCTTATCTAGAACAGTGAATCTCAACCCCAGCTGCCCATTAGAATTTCCTAGGGTATTTTTTAAAAACATAGATGGCTAGGACCCAACCAGAACAGTTAAATGGCAACTTCTATGATGGACCTCCTCAATTGTTTCTGACATGGTTTGAGAAAGACTTATCTAAGAATTTCTCTATAAAGTTTTGCAATAAAATAGCAATACCCAGTTCTATATCTCCTCCCTACAGAACCTCAAGATATATTTTCTGTAGAGCAACTCAGCAATAATTTCCCCTCAGACAGGAAGAATTGTAGATGGGTTAGGAACATAGACTGCTTGCACTGGAATCCCCTGGCCTATCATTCGTCAGCTGATTTACTTTTGTCAAGTCTCTCTACCTTCTGTGTTCCACCTTCCCCCTCTGTAATAAGAGAATATTACTTTTATTTATGTCATAAGATATTTTGAGATTAAATCACTTAGAGCAGTACCTATTACATAGTAAGCACCATCATCTCTTCCAAACTTCTCCGGGAGAAAGGATAATATAGTGTCTACGAACTTACTGCTTCAGAGTAAACCACACTGACTTTCAGGTCCTCTTTCTTCCAAAGTATCCACTATGTGATCCTATAAAAATTATTTGATCTTTCTAGTTACCCACAAAATGGAGGTAATTAAAAGTATATGTCTTTCCAGGCATGTTGGCACACGCCTGTAATTCCACTAGTTGGGTGGCTGAAGCAGGAAGAGTTGGTTCAAGGCCAAGTTGGGATACACAGCAAGTTCAAGGCCAGACTGGGCTACATAGTGAATTTTAGGCCTGGGCTACATAGTGAGGCCCTGTCTCAAGAAACACCTTTCTTATATGGTTTTTGAGAATATTAAATGAAACAATGCACACTGTGGCCTTAGCATAGCTTCTGGCTCAATAATAAGCTCTTATTATCATTATTATAGTTAACATAAAAAGGAATGCCTTCCTTATATACTTTGGTAAGATCTTTGGGTGACTTTCCCATCTCAGGTGAAAGAGAACATTGTGTTTATAGAGGTTACCAATTCACTCTAATGTTGTTGTTGTTGCTAGGTGCCGTCGAGTTGGTGTCTGACTCATAGCAGCCCTACATACAACAGGCTAAACAGTATTGTTAATGCTTCTCTGCTATTCATAGGGTTTTCAATGGTGGATTGTTTTTTGGGGGGAATGGGTTGCCAGGTCCTTCTCCCAAGCCTACAGCACCTAGTGTTCCCAGGTGGTCTCCCATCCAAGTACCAACCAGGACTGACCCTGCTTACCTTCCAAGATCTGACAGGATCAGACACCACAGTAGTAGAGCTACAGGCAAATTCATTCTCTAGCAGAGTGAAGAAGGAGCATAATCCACAAAGGAATTGGCTAAATTTGAAATTGCAGACCTCAGTCATCCCAGAGAGAAATGGATTATAATCATTAACGTCTGCTGTCTCCAGCCCAGGTGCAAGAGCCAGAAGCATCTTAATTATAAGCAGCTTCACAAATTAATCTCTATAATTCTAAAACTTCAGAAATTAGCCTCTTGTCCTGAGAAGGTTAAGCTAAATGTCAGTCCCAGATGGAACCTGGAGGGGGATTCAGATTCAAGATCAGCAACACAGTTGGCCACACAGCTGTTTTCTTTCTGTAAATTGCCATTGATCTTTCCAAAAACCATAGCTATAAAGGTGTTCAAAAAAATAAGCAACAGATCTAAAATGGAATTCTTTTTTTCCCCTCAGTTTTATTCAGAATACATCTGGAAACTCATTAAGGGATGAATCTGTATTTGACCCAAAGTCTCACTTTGGATAAAGGATAACAAGAGAGAAAGGACATATTTGTTGGCTATAGCAGGTCAGGGTAACAAGGGAGGATGCATCTGATCCCTGCTGATTCAATAGCACGGTATCACTTTCTTACTAGTCTGAGGTTTAAAGATGAATACCACCTTCCCAATTGTGTAATTGTGGGCACAATATATTAAGTCCCTGAATAGCAGTAAGATAATAAATATGCACAAAACATGACACAGCTTAAAAGTGAGTGTGAATGTTCCTATGTTTACAAATTAGTCAACATATCCCAGTCACAACTCCCAAAGAGGCTATCAAGTAAGACATATCTAATAATAGATGAAACCAGTAATAAGAGTATACCTGTTTTAGTAACAAATGTTTGTTATTTGAGATGAACCTTTTAAAAATATACACATTTTAGGCACAATCATTCAGCTACCAAGAATAAAATGTAAACAGTATTAATGAACACAAGGTGGTAGATAGATCTGCCAGAGGTAACCCATAAAACAAAACAAAACAAAACAAAAAACCCTCAACGTGTCCTATAGCCAGGAACCTGTAATCATGGTTGTTGTTAGGTGCTAGTGAATTGGGTCCGACTCAGCGACCCTCACGGGGTTTTCAACGGCTGATTTGTTTCCGGAGTGGATTGCCCAATCCTTCTCCCATTGCTTCGGTACTGGGGATCGAACCCAGTCCCCAGAGAGTGCAGGGCAAAATTCTACCAATGGAGCTAAACCCTTGAAAATGTAGTTTCCTGCAAAGTCATGTGGAATCAAGGAGTATATTAGGCATACTAGGTCAATGCAGGCTTCCAGTTCTAGATAAAAATTTAAAAGGCTTGAGCAAAAGCAAAAACACCCTGTGACTAACCAAAAGTCCTGTTTTTGTTAGTCACAGGTTGACTATTATGTTTATTGCCATAAACATAATGATAACAATTATAACCCAATCCAAAATAAATAAACAAAATAAGAACAAATGAAATTCAGTTCTACAAGGTAAACTTCAAAACTTAATACTACAATTATTATAGAAAAAGGAACCATTGTTTGCTGAGCATCTACTATGTTCCAGTTAATTGTATAAAATCTCAATCATTTTTCTCATTTTGCAGATGAAAAAATGGGTTCTACAAAAGGCAAAGTGAATTGTTCAACACAGGTAGTAAATGGCGGAGCCAATGTCTGGGTGTACTTTTGATCCCAAAACCTGTTGTCTTCCCACTGAAATGATTTCAAGTCAGCATACATCCTAATCCTAACCCAATTCCTATATGCAGATTACTTGTTGATTAAAAACAATGTCCCAAGCTCACATTGGTAGGATCTGGTCTAAGAAAAGAAAAAGGATAAAAGAAAGACTTCATCCTTGAAGAAGGCAGGTTCGTTTCTATTAGTTTTAGCTAATCATTGAAAAGCACTTTGCAGTTTATAAGAACATTTTCTAATTTTTGCAACAATATTGTAAGAGTAATAGATTAACAGAGGAGCATATTATTGTTGTTGGTATCCCTAGATTTCAATTCCCCTAGAAGCATGCAAAAAATCAGAGATAGGAAGATCTCAACCCCAAAACTGGTTAGTTTGGAGAAATGTGGAATTTGCCAATAACCCTATTTTTATTGTCTGATTTTTAAAATTGTCATCAAAACATTGAGACAAATACATTTAAAAACTACCAGACAGGTATGGGTATAAAGACAGAGTATTTGGCTGGGTGTGGTGGTGTATGCCTTTAATCTCTGGAGGCAGAAGCAGGAGGATCCCAAGTTTGAGGCCAGAGACAACCTGCATAATTTAGTGAGACCCTGTCTCAAAGAAAGTAAAAAAAATGGGACAGAGGTACAGGTCAGTTGTTGACTTGCAAAAAAAGCATGTGTGAGGCTCTAGATTCAACTCCCCAGTACCAAAAAAGAAAAAGAAAAAAGAAAAAGACAGAGTAGCTCATCCTCCATTTAGAATACACACTTTCCTAGGTACCTACTTGTCTTAGCTTTCTGCCTATTCAAAAGAGCAAAAAGAATCAAATTACAGCAAGAAAGAACACAAATGTTTCTAGATTTCAATCCATTTTCTTTCTTTTCCATTAGCACTAAAAAGTTCAAATTCAAGAATGTAAAAGACATAGGCTGTTTAAGAATGAAGATGGTGTCTACTTTCCTTCTTCAACACATTGGGACTTGTATATTTTATGGCAGTTACATTTAATTCATAATATGATGGAGGCAGCATGCAAACAGACTTGCAGTATATTTTTAATAAGTGCTAATACATTTATGTCTTTCTTGCCAGACTCCCCTTCTACAAACATTTGGCTTCCCAGATTATATCCATGAAAATTAATGGTCTGTCACTGGGCTTGCCTCTATCCTAATGAAGTAGTTACTCAGAGCTTTTGAAGTCAGGTGTGGAAAACTTGCTTCTCCTGTAGATGATAAAACCCTTTCCTTATTCTTTGCACAAATTTAATTAGGTGAAAGCAAAAAAAAATTAATTACTGACATACAATGATTTTGCATTTTTCAACAAGTAAAGAATGCTTTTGTTGGTGTGTGAAAGCTTTTCCACACAGAAATGACAATAAACAGAAGACATATCAAAAGTTCAAATGCATTTGTAATTTCAGTGCTTTGTGAATAGCCAAATGTGTGATTCATAAAGTGCATATCTTTATTGAGCAACTCATAATTCACAGGGCTAACTGCTATTTAAAAAAAAAACCCTAAAAGAGGAAGGTCCAATAAAAAGTAGCTGGGGCAGAAGGGAGAAGTTTAAATTAATTAAGGAAAGCCATCAGAGAAGGCCATCTAAAGTGAAGGCATTCAAGTCAAAATCTGTGTGCCACAAAGAATCAGCTAGGACGGGGTCTGGAAGAAGAACAGTTTAGGGAGTGGGGATACCCAGTCCAAAGACCCAGAGGCAAAAATAATTGTATCACTGGAGGCAGAATTTCTTAGTTCTGACACTAGTAACATTTTGGACTAGATAATTCTTTATCACTGGACACTGTCCTGTGCACTGTGACATGTTTAGCAACATCCCTGGCCTTACCCAATATAAGCAAGTAGTATCTTACCTCTTGCAGTTCGGACAACCAAAATGTCTCCAGGCATGGTCAAATGTCCCCTGGAGAGAAACAACCTAATTGAGAATCACTGCATCAGAGGAACAAACAGATGATGCAGGTCATGTGCCTCATAAAATTAAATCTACAGCAAGAAATAAAATTAGGCCTGAGCTAATTCTTCATTATTATCACCACTGCAAGTCTCATGACCTCAGAGATGCTTGCTCTCAGAAATACTGCAAAGATTCGCATCAAATCACACTGGGCAACTTGTACTCTGAAAAAACAAGGGATTTATCCGTCTCAAGGAACTACAGACCACCTGCGGTGTTAAGTCTCCTGTTGCCTGTGTTCCCATCTCAGCATCCTTATTTGCCCATTGGGCTCCCCATACCAAGCCATGAGACTGGGCTTAGCACACTCTGCCTTTAAGTCTTCCTGTGTGATCCAGCTGATTCCTGCCTGGGTTACTCTGGAGAAGAAAGGAAATTCATCTCACAAACTAAAAGAGGCAAACGTGCCAAGAATTCAGAAAGAACAGTTTCATGAAAACAAAGACTGTGGAAGATAGCTTCTTAGGGTTAAAAAACAATTAAGTCATGAGGAAATAAGGATTCCAGGTTTTAATTCACACTTTATGCATTTGGCTTCTTTATATTAAAAACCTATTTGTTTACTCAGTCACCAGATAGGTTTGTGGGAAAAAATGGACTGTAACAGCACAACTTTAAACATGCCTTTAAAAATCAGACATATTGGTGGAAAGGAGGTAGACAAGCATGCAGTATTGAAGAAACAGTGCATTAATGATAGAAATTTAACTTCACTCCAGGATAAATTAACAATACATCATCACAGAATGCTCCAGATGAGAGTAGAACTAGGTGTCATCTTTTCCCACACCTAGATCATAGTCCACCAAGTTCATGCTAGCCAAATGACCATTTTCAATGTCTTCTTCAAGGGGGTTTGACTTAAATGAATACATTTAAGGAGTCTGTAAAAGCCAGGTCTGCAGCCATAGCACCCTGGCATCTGATCTCACCTGATCTCAGAAGCTAAGAAGGGTCGGTGGGGCATGGTACAGTGTCAAGGAGGGTTTCATTCTGTTGTACACAGGGTCACTAGGAGTTGGATCTGACTCGATAGCACCTAACAACAACATAAAAGCCAGGCATGGTGGCGCATGCATGTAATCCCAACAAACTCAGGAGGCAGAGGCAGGAGGATCACAGGTTTGAGGCCAGAGGCACCCTGTATAATTTAGCCAAGCCTTGATTCAAAATAAAAAATAAAACAATGAGCTGGGGGTGCCACCCAGTGGTAGAGTATGTGCAAGGTATGTTTGAGGCCAGGATTTAAAGAAAAAAAGCTGGGCACCAGGACACACCCTGTAATCCCATCAACTAAGGAGGCTGATGCAGGAGGATCATGAGTTCGTGGCTAGGGATAGCATCTGAGCAAGACTCTCTTCAAAATAATAAAAATAATAATAAGGGGGCTGACCATGCAGTTAAGTGGTTGAGCAATTGCCTCCCACATCTGAGGCCCTGGGTTCAGCTCCCTAATACTGAAAAAAAAAGTCTACATATACTGCTGTTTGAGCATTTTTACTTACTTCTATATCACCTAAAAGTCAACACTTTACAAGATATTTTATGAAGGAGTACTTGTTATTATTTTATCCTGAATACAAGAAAGGTGGTCTTATTCTTATGTCTAACCTAACATTTTGCATTGATTATATGCCATAAAATTCCAAGCATTTTTCTCATGTAATGCACTAAATTTCCCAACAATCCTACAAATGCAAAATGCTATTATTTCTTCCATTTTAAAAATAAGAAACATAGGCACAGAGGATTAAGTGACTTGAACAAAGTTGGCTCAACAAGTGTGTTCAGATTTGAACTCGGGTAGAATTAGGAGGGGCTGGAGTTTAGCTCATTTGGTAGAGGGCTGCTATGTGCTCTCTGAGGCCCTGGGTTTAATCCCCAGCACCGCAAAAATGGGAGAATGTTGGGGATTTTTAAATAATATTTCCCAGCTAGGGTCCCTCATGACAGCTTGAGGGGCTGACCCCTAGCTGACCCCAGGGCTCATCTCCCTCACTCAAAACAGCCCCTCCCATCGAGTGAGCAAAGATGGCCCCCGGCCAGCTTGACCAGCCTCAACCACCATAATTTTGATTGGCTGCCCTCACCACTGTGCAGGTAGTAACTGTCTCCATCAGGCAGTTATGTCCGTTTGCCCCCTGTACCTGCCAGCTGTGTGCCCCGATTGGCTGAATCCCACCATGTGACCCTTCCAGGACCCTATAAAAGCAGGGCTCCTGGACCGCTATTCATCCCTCAGACCCCTCAGTCCCTCCTGTAGCACCACCGATCCTGACCTCT
>VMDO01004202.1:110940-129425 GCA_007922755.1 Pedetes capensis
CAGCACTTAAAGGGGTAGAGCCTTGCTCTATAGGGGCTGCCTGCTCCTTGCTCTCC
This sequence comes from Pedetes capensis, assembly GCA_007922755.1. Classification (NCBI taxonomy): domain Eukaryota; kingdom Metazoa; phylum Chordata; class Mammalia; order Rodentia; family Pedetidae; genus Pedetes; species Pedetes capensis. The sequence continues at coordinate 110,997 of VMDO01004202.1, forward strand.
TTAAGGGGAGCACCCCAATAAACCTTCCCTGTCCTTTTTCAACCACCTGAAGGTCTCCCGAGGTCCTTCTTTCCGACACCGGTCACGTGTTATGTTGTGGGCTTGGCCCTAACTTTAGCCGGGCTAGAGCCAAAACCTCAACAGGAGAAGGACTTGACAGCCTACTCCTGAGAACAATCTCAAAACAATCAGCTATTGAAAACCCTATGAATAGCACAGAAACACTGACATAGTGCTGGGCATGGCACAGTGTCATGGACTATTTCATTCTGTTGTACATAGAGTCACTATGAGTCAGACCCAACTTGACAGCACCTAACAACAGTGATGAGTTTATGACACTATTATACCACATACTACTTCTCAAAATAATTCAAGTGAAAGAAACATGAGGGTTGTTTGTTTGCTTTTATTAATTTGCTTGGATAAAAATAAGAAGCACGTTTCTTCTAGGAATCAAAGATTTCAAGGCATATAATAGGAATTTAGAGTACTCAAATGGGAAAAAACATTCCTGGCTATTTGGGTTGGAAGATACCACATTAGATTCTTTCCATGTATGTGGATTCTAATCTCTAAAAATTTTAAATAACAACAATAGGCTATTAATCATCAGTAACCAATTTCTCATAAGAAACAGCAGATGAGGAATAAGATGACTTCCTAAGACATTTTCTGTTAGTTTCTGGCAGCACCATGAGTCTACTTCATGGAATCTAACACCAAATCCACGAGCCTTCAAAATTCCAGATGTGTTCACCCCCTGAGCTCTGTGTCCCTGCTCATTTTACTCTCAAGATTGCTAGCCCCACTTGTATCTTTTCATTTTCCTCAATTATCTAAAACACAAAAAAGAGATGTGATGCACTCCGTAGATAAACTCTTGGATAATGACATTTCAGGTTTGAGAGGCAATAAATAGAAAAATATATAACTCCATCACTAACACAAACATATTTCCTAATAAAATGAAGCATTGCAGGCTTCCTATGGGCAGTGCTGAAATCAGTCAACACTAAAAGGAAGAACATTATTTGGACAGAATTTGAGTGAAAGTAGCATACAAAAGTGAAAGGTGGTAGGACTGTACATACATTTTATGTGTCAGGTGTTAATGTAAGAGAATAATTAGCAGCTTTCATAAGCTCCCTGATCATCAATCCATTTTATTAGTAATGGATCACAGCAGCATAAAAACCTGCTTTATAAATGACTCTTTAATAATGCAGTAATGCTTTGGCCAGAAAAGGAACATGAAGATTATTAGGTGATGTATCACTTTCTAATATAATAGGGGAGGAAAATTGGTAAGCAGAGAGTAGAACAACATGATCATCTATGCATAAACTAAGATGGATCAGGCTAGACTCCAAAGCCCAGGACTGGTTTAAGACAAACTCCACTATTCAATCAACAAGGATTCACTGTGTCACTGCTTTGTTTCAGGAACTGTGCTACATATGACAATGTATCATTTAATGTTCACAATCACCAGATTAAGTACATATCACTAGCCTTTTTTATTTTCTTAAACAGACTAGAAACGAAGTCTGAGAGAGAAACTTTTCTTGACAAGACTATTGGCTTCAAAAAAGGCACCCCTAGAATTCACACTCAAGCCTGCCTGTGTCCCAAGTAAGAGTTCTATAAATGGTGCCTTTGGGTGATGATGATGATGACGTACTGCCACGTCAGCATTCCTATACAGCACATAGCTCTCAACACAGGCTGTGGACTTGAGGATCCAAATAAGTCAGTCTATACAAAAGCAAATTCATATTAGGCACATGACAAAGTTCAAATAAACACATAGAACGGGGAAGCAGCCCTGGCATTTCTAAACTAGCCCCATATGGGCTATGGAGCCAGGCAAAGCTGCTTGGCAGCCACAGTGCCAATATGTAGTTTCTCTGCACGGAGCTCTCTTACTTTCCCTCTTGAATTAGTAACTCTTAAATTCTTAAATTCTCTTAAATTCTCTTAATGCCACTCTTAAATTCTCAGGTCACCACTTCATCAACATCCTATCCTTCTTATCCCATCAAATACTCTGCTTTCATGGCACATGAGCCTCTACTACACAGAGTTTACCAGTCGAGGCTCATCCTTGATTGCTTGACCATGCGGTTGACATTTCTATCCCTAGGCTCCACACTCCACACACAAAGACTGTATGTGTATTGCCTAAACAGGTGAGGTGGGCACCTTATAAATATTTATTGAATAGGAGAACAAAAGGTTGAATTCTCATGATGGCAGCCAACAAGCAGAAAGCCATTTCCAGCTCTTCCATGCTCTTTTTAAGCAAGCTTGGCTGCAGAGAATATAACACTAATGAGATTTTCCTGTGTCGCCGTGGACACAAGCAGCTCTGGAGTCAAGGTCACATACCAGCTCTGTCTCATTTCTCCTTTCACTTTAAGCCTAATTTCTAGGATGAGCAAATATTACTGTGGCAAAAAGGAAGTCAGGCAGTTGCAGAGTTGCTAGAACATATCAAAATGAATGTAATGAAAGCACTGGCTTCCACATACTTATTATCTACCACTGTGAGGAGCAGTTGCTAGGAGCACTGCAGATATCACAGAGAACCCGCAGAGAAGACCAACCACGTATGCTCTTACCAGAACACACTGAGCAGGTGCTCTTAGACTGCAGCCTCTTCCCAGCTGGAATTAAAATGGATCTGATCAAGGTATTGGGATGAAAAGTGTTTCTGTAGTAAAGCCACTTACAAGGCCCTGAATGGGAGAAACTATTGTACTACTGATTCTATCACCAGCTTACTACTAAACAGAGCTGGTGATCCTCCCAGATACCACATTGCATTTCTGTTCTAGTACAAGCCTGTCTTCCCCAAGAGCATAATATTAAACCTCACAGTGTAAGTTATTCTATTTGTTCAAACCAGGTTTTCTTTTTGAATCTTAGGTTCCCTCTTTAGCCAAAGACCAAGGAATATGTAAAAGGAAAAAGGGGCTGCAGGGAAAGTATATTGCAATGGTGTCATTTGTCACAGCACTTTACCTTTCCATGAGTTTTTCTCTCATCTCCATAGCTGGCTAATCTTCCTTGACACATCTGGACTTTCCTCAGCCCAACTTAGGTGCTGTTTCTTAGATCCTAAGATCCTGCTGCATTTTTTGTAACCACTGTCACAATGGGTGGACTGTTTACTTAGCCATGCCCACTCATCTGTGAGTCCCTCAAAGATCTTATCCATGAGCTTCCAGGCCCTGGGTGGTTCTTGGATGCCCAGAACCAGACATGGCTTTGAATCTCATATTAAATCCTGGCTATGCTGCTTATTCAGATGTCTGATTTTTTTTTTTTCTGTAAAGGGCAAGATAGTAAATATTTTCAGCTTGGAGGGCTATAAGGGCTCTGTCACTGCTACTGAACTCTGTAGTCATCACACAAAAGTAGCTACACATAAATGAATAAATATTTCTGTGTTCCAACAAAACTTTATCTGTGGAAACTTGAATTTCACATTTTCATGTGCTTTTTTAGATTTTTTTCCAACCAATTAAAAATAAAGAATGTTCTTAGTTCTTGAGCCATATAAAACCAGGTTAGAAACCACATTTGGTCCATGGGCCACAGTTTGATGACTCCAAAACTTATTAACTTTGTGAGTTTGAGCATAGCATTACACCTCCATGTAACTCAGTTTTACCATTTATAAGGTGATAACACCACTCTGACAGGGTTTTTGCAAGAATTTTATTAGCTAATTCATTATGATCATTTAGAACATAACCTTGTACAAGATTTGTACTCAATCTAGGATGTTTTCACACTCTCAACACATGATTTTTAACTGTATTTGAGTTTGTAAGCCTGATGTCTCTTATTCAGTCAGTACTGAATCATATATTCTCTACCCTAAACATCTGGTTCTTTTCCATCACTCCTTTTACAGTACACTATATCCTTAGCATTACAATGAATCCTTTTTATTGGTGCCCCTGCCTTCATTTTTTACTCTCTAATACATCCTGCCCACACTGACCATTAGAATGATCACTGTAAAGCACACGTGTAACCATGTCCTTCCTTTATCATAATTTTCCTCCACTGTTTCCCCAAAATGAGCTCTGTGGATAATTAATTCCAAGAGGTATAAAAATGTTTGTTCTTGTTTGGAAAGGCTTCTAGGTTTAAATAAGAGACAAAATTGGATTTGAAAATTAAATGTTATTTTATTTCAGTCTTCGTAGCCTTTGATACATGGATGTGTATTATAAATCTCCAAGAAGCTGACAAAGGGAGAGTCCCTTTGTCACTAAATATGAGTGCCCATGGTATCCTGCTCTCGGGACTCATGTTCTAAGAGACATACTTTTGAACACTGTACTCCACCCAGATTCTTTATCTTGGTGTGCTTGTATGGTCCTCCATGGTCAAGCTATTGGTCATCACAACAGTCACTGGCTATCAGGGCTGTTGTTCTCTTGTTTCTTACTGCATCCTGTGCTTGTGGCATCTTCTGGCTGAAATGTTTGTCCCATTCTCGATCTGCCTTGCTTATTATTAAGAAGTACTCTGCTTCACCTTAAGCAAGGGTAATGGGCTTGCCCTCAAATTCTCTAGAGATTTGTCCATATACTTATCATATTACTGTGAATAGATACATACATGCCTGCCCCCCCCCCACTCAGGAAAAAACTGACTGTGAGAGAAAATATATTCTGTCTATTCATTTAAAAAACAAAAAGGTTTAAAATAAGCAGGCTTTCATTCCTAAATCTGATTTTATGCCTCATAATCTCCCTATGATAAAACAGCAAATGCAGTGTTACCTCCATTTTATGTTAAAGAACAAAGAGACCCAGCAAGTTAAATAAGTTATTCTCAAGTCAAAAACAGAATAAGTTAAAAATTAAAACATGAAATAAATTGGTACAATATTTTCTGGCTCATAGTTCAGGGTCCCTTACATTATACCACTCAGCTTAACATTACAGAGCATGTCCAACAAAGGCTGCAGTTGTAACGCACCTCTGACAAGTGTCCTTGACATGGCTATAGGATAAAGAACGGGATTCAGAGGAACCCATGTGGTGAGTAAGCTGAGCCAAATGGGTTCACAGATTCCCCCAAATAGTCAACACATCCAACCAGGGGTTGGAAACCTACTGCTGAAGCCAAATCACAAGTGTTCAAGGGATCCCACAGAGAAATCACCCAATTAGGACTCAGGCTCAGGTTTTGTCTCCCAAACTGGCTTCCTGTGCATTCTCTTTCCATAGGCTCAAGCACTGAGTCTGCCCCTTTTCCTTTCCCTTCCTCAATTGCCAATATCAGCTCTATCCCCATGATATAATCTTCTCAGCCCATCCTTTCACTGCCCCCTCCAAAAGCATACAGACTCATCACATGAGGTTAGCAAACAGTAAGTAATAAAAATGATCCAGGAGTAAGTGACTACAAGGAAGGTTTTAATTGGAATTGAGAAAACAACCTAGCTCCTCACTTAGCATCTAACATTTGGAATTCTAGATACTTGAAGATGAAGTATTGTGTGACCTCCTGTCATTCTGGAATGAAATGTTCTTATGGTCCTCTTTCTCCTTCTTATTTATAAACAAGGCCACCCTCTGATAACCTTCATTCTTCTGGCACCTTCTCCCTGCTCCCCTAGTTAATATGGAGGATCCACACTGGTCTGGATATTTATACTTATTGATACTGAAAGGAAATGGGAAAAATTTCAAGGTCTCCCAAAACCCCTGCAATGTTCCTGGATGAAAAACCTGACAAGAAAGAAGGCATATTTAGAGGAGATTCTAAAGAAAATTCAAGGACATGACAATTTACTGAGGCAGGGGCAGGGTTAAGGAAGCCAAAAAGGGATTGTAAGTAACCATATTACTAGATAGGCAGGAAGCTAGAACATTGTAACCACCTCTCTAGGCTGCAGTGCCTTTTTGGTACCCAAAAAAGATGCCACGTAGGACTCAGTCTGACAAACTGCAGTCACCGCTTACTTGACGCTCTGGTACAGAAAAGGATCTGGGTAAGAACTACTCCAATTACCCTTCTCCCACCTAGAGGCTCCCAAAGGTATCTCACATTGCCCACACCCACTTGGAAGTCATAGCTTAAGAATTCTAGATGCCACAGGCCACAGAAGCCAGAATCCTGGACCATGTGACAAAGCACCAAGGAAAAGTGCATGGATTGAAGAGGAAGAGGAAAAACTACAGACCATAGACCAACCAACATATGGCATAAGTAACCATGATTCACACAAAAAAATACAAGAACCTCCCTGGTTTTACCCCAAAATGTCTTTATACAATGTTTGGGAAGATGTTTTGCTTTGTCCTTTCTTTCTTGATGAAATGCCTTCTCCTACTTCCCCTCTCTGGTCATTCTCTGACAAGAAATTTATAGCATTCCTTCTCAGTGTAGTGTTCCTTCTACTGGTCATAGTACCTCAATTTTCCTTTAAGGGAGACCTTGTTCTCAGCCTGTGGGATTCCCCTGACCTTCATCCCCAGGTTCAGAAGCAGGACCTAGCTAGTCAGCACGTTCACCTGAGCCAAGGTGATGAGGTCAGCAAAGAGCCCATAGCTCAAACTGGTCAAGGAAACTGCTATTGTTTCAATGCGTTCCCTTGAAAACTCACACTGAAACTTAATTTCCATTGTAGTGGTGGGACTTCTTGGCAACTGAATAATTCATGAGAGCAGAGCCTTCTGACTCATGGATTAGTGCCTTAAAAAAAGGCTGGAGGGAACTAGGTTAAGGTCTTTTTTCCCTTCTGCCATTCACCATGTGAATGCATCTGTCCCTCTGCAGCATGCAATAAACTGTACCATCCTGGAAGACAGACTGGTCTCTTGCCAGACACCAAACTTGTCAGTGTCTTGATCTCATCGTTCTCCAGAACTAGGAAAAATAATTTTATGTTCTTTATAAATTACCCAGTCTCAGGTATTTTTGTTATTGTAGCATAATTACTAAAACAGAAATCTAATTTGCTAGAGATCTTGGGAAAGGGAAAGTGTTTTTCCTTTATTGTTGTTGTTTGTTTGTCATCCTGAAAAAATGTGAATCTAGAATTTCCAGAAGCCATTTTTTTTCATCTTATAGAGAAAGTCTGACTTAAATGAAACCCAGCTCAAGGAAATCCAAAGCTTAATCATGGAAATAGTGAAAAGGAAAAGCTACACAAGGATACACACACACTGATTGACTCCAAGGCCTGAAAAAATGGCTTGCCCCCCTGAATCTCCCTATATCTGAAACAGTATTCCCCAATTTTTCTTATACAATCCACTAAATTCTTCTCTGGGGTTAAAGACAGTTTGAATTGGGCCTTGATTACTTGAAACTAAAACCTCTAGATTAATAGGGATGATGTATATAACAAGAGGCCTTACATTGAGATATGAATTTGCAATCAAATTCTAGAATACAGATATTCTCCAGAGCTATGTAAGACTTGGCCAAGCATATGCATTAAGATAGGCTTAAGACATCATAGTGCTGAGCGTGCCACAGGCCCATAGTCTGTGAGGGAGTAGTAAGGCCTTCTGTATAATAGGCAGCCTGGGAGGTCTCTGTGTTCTCTTAAACTACCGTAGAGCTCTGAAGAGACTTAGCCAACTCTTTCAGTCAAGGTTCTCCAGAAAGACAGCCCCATTAGGACATATAGGTTAAGCATCCCCAGACTCAAAACACAAACCCTCAAATACTCCAAAATTTGAAATTGTTTGTTATAGCTGACATGATGCCACAAGAGGAAAATTCCATACCTGACATCATATGAAAGGTCACAGTCAAAAGATATGTCCACTAAAAAATTGTAAAAATCCCCTTCAACCTAGGTATATAAATGGTATATAAAATATAAATTAATTTTGTGTTTAGATTTGGGTATGATCCACAAGACACCTTATTCTGTATATGCAATGTTCCAAAATCAAAAGTGTTTCAAATAAGGGATCCTCAACCTGCATAGGGAAATATATGGGAGAGATTTTATTAGGAAAATTATTCCATTTGATTATAGAGCCTGAGGAGTCCCACAGTGGGACACCTGTAAGCTAAGAGACAAGAAAGCCATAACATGGTTTAGTTCAAGGCCAAAGCCTCAGAACCAAGGAAGCCAGTGGTATACACTTACTTAGAGGTTACTGGTATGAGTCCCATAATCCAAAAGCTAGAGAACCTGGAGGTCTGATGTTCAAGGACAGAGGAAAAGGGGCATACTGGTTCTGGTGGAGAGCAGGCAAGAACTTTCTCTTCCTCTACTTTTTTTATCTGTCAGTGTTCCTAGCCAATTGGATGGTGTCTGCCCACATTGAGAGCAGATATCCCCCCGTTCAGGCCATAGAGTCACACAACAATCTTCTTGGGAAACACCCTCACAGACACACTTGGGACGGCCCAAACAGTCTAATCAAATGACAGACTAGCTGGGTTCCCCTTCAAACAGAAGAGGGATGGACTCAGTGTCTACTGAAATACTGAGAATAATTAATGTTCCAGCAGCAAAGTACCCCTTAATCCAGTCAAGCTGACAATCCAAACCAACTAATACACCAACAAACAGCCTCCAGAGACTTAGTCAGTTCTTCTAGACATTATCCTTTTCATGTTCTTCTGGCTCACCTGGTCAATATCTAAAGAGAAAGCATAAACTGATTCCTATTATCAGATGGAACTCTCCTTGACCACCATCTACAGAGCTTCTTTCCTGAACATAAAAGAATATGGGCAAATATCCTAACTAGAGGTCCCCTACCTTAGGAACACTATTTCCAGTCCATTGAGCCAGTTCATCTCAATACAGGCCATGCTTCCCCCAGACTAGTAGCTACATTTGAGTATAAGGTAGCATCCTTGCAGGTCTGAAAAGGAGTCAAGATTTCAAGACTTGTGAAATGCTTAACACTCTCCATATCCTTCATGTATAAAGAAATCACATCTAGCTGGGTGTGGTGGCACATGCCTATAATCCCAGTGGCTCAGGGGGTGGAGGCAGGAGGATTGCAAGTTCGAGACCAGAGGCAGTCTGCGTAACTTACCAAGACCCTGTCTCAAAAAGTAAAAAGGGGGCTGAGGGTGCAGCTCAGCGGTCCAGCACTTGCAGAGCAGACTAAGGCAAGGCCCTTGGGTTCAACCCCTACTACCATTAAAAAAAAAAAAAAAATCACATCTATTCTTGCACTGTCAGCTAATGAGGCACAGTTTTCTAGATGTAATTAGAAAAGTGTGTATCTAACACTAGATCCAAGGACAATAGTAAATAAAAATTCCATGGTTAAGTAATTGTTTAAGTTTCCAGTTAAGTAGATGTGTGCAATACAGAACTTCCTGAGGTCGATAATACATTCATGGGCAAGGATAACCTTGAAAAGGGAAGACAGCCATCTTAGTCCATTTGGACTACTATAGAAAAATGCCATGAACTAGGTAGCTTATATATAACAAAAATTTAGCAGTTAGCCTCACAATGCTGGATGCTAGAAAATCCAATATGAGGGCACTGGCAGATTCTCTGGTGAGAATCTGCTTTTTCATTGATAGATGGTGGTTTCTCATCGTGTCTTCACAAGGCAGAAGGAGCAAGGGGTCTCTCTTGAGCCTCTTCTATATGAGCATGAATCCTAATCACTTCCCAAAAGTCCCACTTCCCAGTACTATCACACTGGAGGTTAGGATTTCAACAAATTAATTTTGGGGGAATACAAACATTCAAGCCATCATGACATCATATTCAATATTTTTAAACTCATTGAGCCATGGTTTGTTTTTGTTTATTTGATTGTTTGAGATAGGCAAAACCACTCTTGGGACAAGGATTGTACAAAAGACTCTGAGAAATATAAGGCCCAAGTCAGTAAGGCTCTCGGTATGCTCTAAGTAGGCAAAAATGGGAAGCTGAAGTAATATAGTTTCTATAATAGCTGCTCTGTCTTAACACCAAAGGTTCATACCCGCCCACTCATGCCTTCCATTTATTCCCTTGGGTTCAATTCCCAAAAAGACAACCATCAATGTCCATTGCGCAAGTGACAGCTGATGTCTATCTAGGAAACAATTATCATTGCCAAGTTCTATGTTACCATAGAAGTTCAGCTTGCCTGATCTTTCACTTAATGGGGAATCACAAAATCTGATCTTCCACAGTCAGATTACCAGCCTAGAATGCCCGTAATCAAACTCCCTGAGCAACAGCAAAACAGATGGAAGCACCTCTCCTTCCAGGTTGATTTTTATTGCTATTATGGTACAATTCAGTCTCATTCCATGTCATTATATTTGATAGCTATCATAAACCTGAAATCACTGCTATTTGATGTCAGCACAAAAGTCATTCCCTGAGCCTAACCATGCCAGACCCAATCAACAAGCCCTCGTCAGCTTCCCGCTCTGCACACAGGTAAATACCCTATGTGGTCATTCGTGTCTAAAACTTCAAGGCGAGGACTCTTGCAGGTACTCAGCTGGTCTCACAGCCCAGGTAAAACACACTGTACCCTCCATCTCTCTTCTTAAGGGAAGACCACGCAGAATATGATTTTCTTCATCTTACATTCAAATGTGATGTTCTGAAGTTCAGAAGAAAATTAAAATATGTATAGAGAGTCTGACCAGAATCTTGAGAATTTGTTTTGATCCTTAGATTCTTTTTTTCCCAAAAAATTAATGAATAGCTGAGTTGGTTCAAGTCTGGTATTATAAAGATTACAGTCTAAGATTCAACATTCAATCCTCCTGTGGCCTTGTTAACAAAATCCCAGAGAAAAGCTTCCTTTCTTGGTTCAGAAGATATTCCTTCCTTCTATACACTACTGACAAGAGAAATCTTTCCTATTGCAAGAATAACCCATGTCCACTGGAGGAACAGTTAAATATTTTCATATGGTCAGAATTAATGTCTGTTAGTTTTCAATGCAAATAACATATGTAGTTACCCAGCACATATTAGATGACCAATAAATGTCCCTTTTCTTCTTGTGCATTTGTTCTTCTTCTAGCACATCACTTAGGTTGTCATAAGTAAACATAAATGCATTCCTTTAGGGGACCAATCTGCTACCCACAGAATCAAATTTCTACCTAATTGTGCCTTACAAGAACTTGAAAAAGAGTTTCCACTGGGCTTTCCTGTCCCTCTTTTCAAAATGTACAAACTAGAACCTGGAGACATGAGCTGAAAATATACCTTGTGATGTAAAACACATGTGGATTTAAATTCTGGTTCCATCACTTTCTGGAGAAGTGAACTGGAGAAAGCTTTAAACATCCTGAGCATCAGTTTCCTCCTCTCTAAAATGGGGATATTTGAAATTCCCTCAATGGATTATGAAAGTGAAAACAAGATGAAGCAAGCAAAATGCTTGGAACAAGCCCAGCCACAGACAAGTACAAACAAATCAAAGCAAGAGAGATGTTTTTTGTTTGTTTGTTTTTCTTTTTTTCTAAATTGAATCAGACTCTCTAAGTCCAAATTCTGGTTCTGTCACTTCCTTCCTATTTCATCTTAGAAAAATTAATTAAATATCTGTTTCAACTTCCTCATATGTAACAGTGAAATAGTGCCTACCATGTAGTGTTGTGTGGGAGGGGATAAATAAATTAATTTATGTGAGGGATTAGAACAGTATCTGGCAGTTAGAAAAAGCTATATTAAGGGCTACCATTGAGTCAGATGACAGGAGTTCACCTCTCCTTGGGGTGCAATATTGTTAATACACTGTTAAAATCACTATCAGTGTTAATAATGAGGTTCTTTTTATTCTTAACTGTGATTGCTTCTGCTGCTTATTTTTCTGCAAGGAAGCACTGGCGTCAGGGGATAGGGTGATCTTGTCCCCTAAATAGCAGCTACTGGGCTTTCCCTGGTGGCTCTGGCTATTTTGAGCCAAAGAACTACTGTCCAGCCAAGCCATCCTCACACCAGCACCTGCCATTGTACATACTCCACAGAAATCTTGAGGAAGCTACATGGCTACTTTCTGCAGTTACCAGGTTGTGGCCCTAGCCACAACTGTTCCGAGCAGCTTGCACTGATTTTTCCCAGCAAACATTTCCATTCAGTCCAGACAAAAAGCATTTCTCCTGGTGATCAAGAAGGGAGAATGCTTGGACTGGTGCAAAGGGACAGTGCTGCAATTAGTATAAACACAAACCTTTATTTGCGTGACTAAATCACTATCGTTGCTGTAAACACCCCCTTTCTGATATATAAGTAGGCTGCTCATCTCAGTCATTCGAGCAAGCTGGGAGACACCCTCCCGTCCCCCCTCTGCTTGTGCTTCAATGGTCTTTCTGCCTGCCTTTAGTAGTGCAGCTGAGCTGGTAACACAATGAAGGAAGAATCACAGATAGAAGCAGCGGCGGTGTTGGCAGCATCAGGGATGTGGGAGCAGTGGTGAGACAGCTGGTAGATGGATCTGAAGAAGTGGGGCTAGGATCCCATTGCCTCTTCAGTCCAGATCGCTGATAGCAGAGTCCCGGACCTCTGATCATGGCCAGCACCCAAGAGCAGGAGGCTGTCCACTGCCAAACATGGAAAGGCGCATTGGCCGCCCTACCCCCTTCATTCCCAATCACTGGCAGCAGTGCCCAGGACCTCTGGGTCAGGAATAGCACCCAGGAGCCAGAGGCTCCTTGTTGCCCAGGTAGTGGGACAGAAGCTGCTCCACCCCTGCAGTCCCACTCACCAGCAGAGGGGCCAAGAAGCACCTCATTGTTGAGAGGAGCCATGGGAAAGAGGCTGCAAAAACTGCAACATTAAAGGGGCAGGTCCTATTAACTGGGTGTAAGTGGCAAGGCACTGACAGCCATAAAACAGGCAAAGGTCAACAAGAGCAATAGCAGCATGAATATTGCCAGTGGTCACAGCACCAAGAGGCAGCTAAATGGTGCCAGAAAAGCAATCAGGGCAGGAAGAAGAGGGATGGTGGAAGTAAAGAAAAGGCAAAATGGGATGGAGAGCTGAGGGTGAAGAAGGACAGAATGCTTAAAGAGCCAAAAAGGAGAAACCACAGGCCCCAGTCACTAGAAGAGTTCCAGAGAGATGTCAAGTCTTTAGGGCCAAGAGTCTTAGATACCTTGGCTACAGGAGCTGTAACAATGGCCACTGTCAAGGGTTGAGGATTCTGATACCTAGACCTTCCAAGAAGCTGCAACACAAGTTAATGTTGAAGGCTGAAAATTCCTGGCTCCTCAACCTACAATAAGAGCTATACTACCTGCATGCTGGCTGGAGATTCCCTACTCCGCAGCCAACATAAGGGCCGAAACACTAGAGAGTGCCGCTTGATTGCTACCTCAACCTACCTTTCCACCACAGCTCACTGCCGTCAAATGCCGAGAGACATAATTGCTGCCTAAGACCAGCATTTGAAGGGTTTCTCCTTGCCCAACCATGATACCCAACAAAGCAGAGCAAAAAGCTGACTGGTGACATCATGTCTCCACCCTGGTCAGCTTTGACTACCACCCCTGACAAGGAATCCAAAGCCAGAAATCTTAGTGTTTTTATCTGATAAAATGGTTAGCACAGCTGCCTTTCAAAGTCAAGTGTCCTGAATATTGTTATCTTAGTAATGTAAGGACACATCAGGCATATGATATGATTAGAGAGGTTTAATGGGTAAAACATGGCTTTAAGACACTCAGAGTAGAAGACCTTGAGAACTTGAAAATCTTGGTTTTAGTTTACTCCACTTAATAGCTTCATAGCAATCTGAATCATTTGGAAAATTACAACTATTTGTAATGGACACTGTCCATCCAGCCAAGATTCCCTCCTCAAATTCATACCCCCATCTTCCAACCTGCAGGAATGTTAATGCTGTGAGTTCACCACTGCATCACTCACTGCAGACTTCCCCTGGCTTCGGGGAAACTGCCTCACGCAGGGTCACAACCCCTCTCAAAGGCTGATTTTCTGAGCATAAAAATCCTCACACCTTACTTTACTTTGAATAACTCTGAATGGGCTTCCTTGAAATAGGTTAGATGGGTCTCAGTTATAACCAAATTTCAGAATAACTGGTTCTTCTGCCTAGTTCTGTCTACTCACTTCCTGACGGGGCATTACTACAGAATGATAAATTTTCTACATGTAACTCCCCATCTCAGAGTCTGTTTTCAGGGCACTTCATCTACAATACTATACTAAGTGCTACTCTAACAAACAGAGATAATACCAAATAAATATTTTGTTGAAAATTAGTACAGGCATGTGGGTGATGCTGGAGACACACTAAAGAGGATAAATATCAAATCTTGAAACGGCCCTCAAAGAACTTAGATTCTAGTAGTGAACACAAGGGTAAAATAATTCACTACATAATGAATGCATGTAACAAATGTTACAAGAGGGAAATATTTTTCTCAATCAACAAATTTGTACTGGAGGGGCAAATCTATAGTAACTGCTATGCTAAGCTGTGTTGAGGACACAGAAATATAAGACATGTTTTTCACCCTCTAGAAGTTGATAATATTGCTGGGAGGAGAAGACATTAAATCCTGGAAGGTTAAATAATGTATGAAAGTTAAATAGTAATGCATAGTAGTAGTATCAGAGAAACTACAGGTAATAGTGTGTCTAATTTCCAACTCAGTTATTCAGGCAGTAAGGTCTACAGGGAGGATCTTCTATATACCCTCTGGATCCCCAATCAAGCCCATCTTGACACTGTGCCCACAACGTCAATCCATATGGATGCATCAGTAGACTCTCTTGTTTCCAGGCTCCAGCTGGGTTCATTCAATAGGAAGCTCAGATGAAGATCAGAGATCAGAATGATTTTGCCCCTAGTTCCCTCTCTACACATTCACTGCAGGTTGATAGCACATGTCCACTTCTCTACAGCTCCCTCTCAAAGCTCTGGTCATTCCATTTTCCCCTTTGGCCTAGAGAAGATAAAGGCTCCCAGCCATTTATAGTTTCAGGGTGCTGCCCTATGCCTTTTCGGATTTCCTTTACCATAGTCTCACCTTTCTAAATAGTCTCTATATTAAATTATCTAAAAATCACTCAATTTGAGTTTTCCATTTTTTGGAGCCCTAACTGATCAAAAAGAGAAGGTATGCTCTACATACTGCAGTAACTAGAAGCCTGTGGATCAGATCAGGGGTGTGAAGTCTGAGTAGAAACTACAAACTTCTCTATAAGATTTATCTAATGGCTAGTGACTACATTAGGCATAGAAAGGGATTCAGGATCAAGACAAGGCATAGTGATGAAGAAGGCTGCAATCTGTTGAGGGTAGAATGGGACAAGGTGACTTCAAGAATAGTGGGGAAGGGTAAAAATTCATACATTCAAACAATTTTTATTAGCATGTATTAATTGAACAAAATAATGGGTTTTATTATGACATTTTCATACATGCATATAACATTTTAATCATATTGACTCTTTCCTCCCTGACCCTTTTTCACCTCAGTCTCCTCATCCCACCTCCTTCCTCTTCCCTGGTAATGCCCCTTCTACTTTCCTGTCATCTTAAAACAAAACAAAAAAAAAAACAATTTAGGCTCCACATATGACAGAAAACATGGGATACTTGTCTGAGTCTGCCATATCTCTCTAAACAGAATGATCTCCAGTTCCAACACTTTTCCTAAAAATGACAGGATCTAATTCTTCCTATGGCTGAATAATATTCCATTGTGTATATATACCATCTTTTCTTCATTCATTCACTTGTAAACATAGGCTGGTTCTATAATTTGGCTATTGTGAATAGTGTCACAATAAACAGAGGTGTTCAAGTATTGCTGTGGTACGCTGACTTTGATTCCTTCAAGTACATACACAGGAGTGGTAGGTCTAGTTTTAGTTTTCTGAGGAAACACCATATTGATTGAACTTCCTTACATTCTGACAGTGTATAGGGTTTCTTTTTCCTCACATCCATGCCAGCCTTTGTTTGTTTGTTTGTTTGTTTGTTTTGTTTTCTTGATAATAGCCATTCTGAATGGAGTGAGATGGAATCTTTAGTTTTGATTTGCATTTCCATGCTAGTTAAATATGTCAAATATTTTTTCATGTAATTAGTGGACATTTATACTTCTTTGGAGAAGTGTCTTCTCAATTCATTTGCTCATTTATTGATTGGATTACTTATTCTTCTGGTCTTAGCGTTTTTGAGTTCTTTGTATATTCTGGATTTTAATCCTCTGTTGGATGAACATCTGGCAAAAATGATTCCAATGGTCTTACAAGTGCATGCATCTCTAAACATAACTAATGAATTAGATTATCTCTCACCCTCCCTTGTTGAGTGCCACTGAGTTGGATCTGACTCATAGCAACTCTATATACAACAAAATGAAAGACTACCCAACACTGTGCCGTGAATATGATCTTTTTATGTTTCAGCCCAGTGTTTCAGCCACTGTTTGTTCTCATTTTGAGTCATGCCACATCAGCCAAAGGAGGTCCCAGGGGTTTAACTCCATTCCCATCATTAAGGCTGACTCTACTTTGAGGAGGCAATTAACTCTTCCCTCATCTTTTCTTGAATGACTTCCAGCCCTGGGGGGCTCATTTTCTGGCACTATATTTGACAGTGATTCTCTGTTATTCATAGGATTCTTAATAGCAAATTATTATAGGAATGGCCTGCTGAGTCCTTCTCTTAAGTCTTAGTCTGGAAGCTCAGCTGAAACTTGTCCATCATGGGTGACCCTGCAGGCATCTGAAATACCAGTGGCATAGCTTTCAGCATCACAGCAACATGCAAGCCCCTCCAGCACGACAAGCTGACAAACATGTAGGGGGAACTCTCACCCTTAGAAAGACAAATATTGCCACCAGGATATAGTTCAGTTTTGTTATTTCTAAAGCAGAGATGTAATGAGGTTCACCCAGCTCCCCCTTGTGATCAGGGCATTGTAAGTACATATTTGGGAGATGATAGTCAATGACAGAGAAAATGGAAGTGAAAGATGGAGAATGACAGGTCAACTTTCCAATCCCAAACTTAGCCTGGTAAATTAGGTCATTGTTCTAAATACTCATGCCCTTCTCCTCCTCCTTCATGGATGGGGTGAACTTCCCACTCATTGACTTTGTACTGTGCCCTGTGACTTGCTTTAATAACAGATTGTTTACAGACATAACCACAAAGAGGAGCAGAAAAACTGCTTGTGCATTTTGGTGTTATCTCTCTACCATTGTATGAGAATACCTTCTAGTAGCTATTTCAGCTGGGGCCTTCCAATAACACTTATGGAGGAGACCTGAGCCCCTAAGATCACGGTATGAACCAGAGTCAATCAAACCAATCTGCAGATGAATAAGAAAAATAATCATTCCTATTGCTATTGGTATGGTGTTATTATTATTTAATCCACTGTTAAAATATTGTATTGTGTTGTTTAACCATTGTTTTAGGTTTTGTGGCTGGCTGTAACCCAGCAAAAGCTACCTGATACATCGGGCTATAAGAATCACCTGATAATGTTTACAAAAAGTGAGCTCTCAGGGTACAACCTCTAGCTTACTGATTCAAAATCTCCCCGAAGACAAAACTCAAGGAAAATCTCTCCCTACATGATTCTAATATAGCCCATCCATACACTGTGTTTAGTAACAAGCATTTTAAAATAATTTTCTCAGTGTATTCACAAATCACCTGCCTCAACATTACCAAAGGAGCTCACAAAAACATCAGATTTTTAGGCAGCTTTCCCAGACCAAATGAGTCCAAGCCTCTGGGTCTGAAATCATATACTCTGGCCCTGATACACCCCCTAGGTTATTCGGATATGTACTAGTTTGACAACCGTAGCACTTAAACTGTGGTTCCTTCCACAAGGCCTCATCTCTTAAATATTATACCACCTTCTAACAGTACCATAGTCTGGAAACAAATATTTAACACAGGGATCTTTGGGGCCACTTATCCAAACTACAGCATGTGATCATCATGACAACCCTATGAGATAAGTCGTATCCAAGTCTCTAATTTATAGATTTATATCTTAGTCCATTTTGTGATGCTATAGCATAATGACAGGCTGGATACTTTATAAACAACAGAAATTTATTTCTCATGGTTTTGGATACTGAGAAGCCCCAGGTCAAGGCACCAGTAGCTTTGGTGTCTGATAAGGACCCTGTCTCAACTGCCAAGATGGCACTTTTTCACTGCATCCTCCAGAGGGGAGGAACACAGCTCTTCACATGGCAGAAGGCTAGAAGCATCGAAGGAGAGAACTGACTCCCAAAAGCCCTTCCCCAATTGCTCAAGAAATTGCAACAAGAATAGATAAATGGGACCACATCAAATTAAGAAGCTTCTGCACAGCAAAAGAAACAATTAACAGAATCAAGGAAACCGCCACAGAATGGGAAAAAATCTTCGCATTTTATACATCTGACAAAGGTCTAATTACTAGAATTTATAAAGAACTCAAGAAAAAAAAAACCCCAAA
>VMDO01004203.1:0-129098 GCA_007922755.1 Pedetes capensis
GTCCAGCTTATCAGCAAAGAAATTGCTGCAGAGCACTCAAAATTAGAGGAAGACTTGTTCTAACTGTGATCGTAGGGTGATATAACCAGGACTTCCTTTGACAAATGCACTAGAGAATTCATTGTTTTACCCACCACCAAGAATTACCTTAAAGTTAAAAATGCCCAGATCAACCTCAGAAGACTGCAGAAACAACTCCGCAGAGACTGAACACCAACCCTGCTCTGCTGGCAGTGGCTCCCCTGTTCACAATAAAAGGAGCCTACAGGTACCTCAGGAGCCACTAGACATGAAAGTGAAATCATATCCAAGTCATCCACTAGAGAGCAAGAGTAATTGTTTGCTGGGCAGCCACAGCCATTCCCGGAGTGAAGCCAAGGGCTCCAGCCCTGCTTGGAGAGCCCCATCTTCAGAATTCTATCATGGGCAGTCATTGGGGAAGCCTCTCGCCTTTCAGGCTGCCCTCCATGGACAGGTTTCCATAGGGAATGGGAAGAGTCACCCTAACTCCAGTTTGCCAAATCCAATGGCCTAGAGGGCAGCTGGTCTGAAAGTGTCACCCAGCAAGATAGCTCTAGTGAGATGTTCTGTGACCAGAAGTCTATGCTCAGCTCCCACTTGACCCCTCAGGGTAGCTTTAAAAAATCCACTATGGAACACTTCAACAGGTCCTGTAAAGAAGCCCGTAATAGGTGGGCGAGAACCACTGAGATCTCCAATGCTGTGTGAAGCCAACCAAGAATATGAACCCTAAGGAGCAGTTCTGGGGGAGGCAGCTTCTCAGGCAGTCAGCAGGGAGAGCTCCTTACCAGGAAACTGATGGACATTGCCCGGATTTGGAGCTGAGTGGTTCAGAGGTAGAAGGGGACAGGAATAAAGAAAAAACCAGAGTCAGGAGAGAGAGCTCAGACAGGGAAATCCTTCCCATGATTCTAGACGGGATTGCCATGGTAAAAGCAAGACCCATCCTCTTTCCCATACTTCAATGCAGAGGTGACTAGAAGCTGCCAAGGAAAACCTAACCTCTTTGCCTTTTCTCCATATATTGAGGGAAATCCAAACACCAAAAGGCTTCTAGCATTTATTAAGAGAAATTGCAGGGAAAAGAATGAAAATTTTCCACAATAAATTGACTTGCAGTTTTTGAAATAAATAAATAAATAAACAAATAAATAAAAAGTGAAAAATGGGTTGAGGGTGCAGTTCAGTGGTACAGCACTTGCAAAGCACTTGCAAGTGAGACACCCTGGGTTCAGCCTCCTTAAACCACCCCCCCACACACACACACAAAAAAAAATAGTTCAAAAATGTACCTGGAAAGCAAGTTGATTTTCTTATAGGATGACCTAGATATAAATTTATGGTTCTAAAATGAGTACAGATGCCTCTGAACTTACAATGGGTTGGATCTGAATATACTCATTGGTAATGTGAAAATATCATGAATTTAAAAGCATTTAATACATCTAACCTACTGTGAAGAGAATTTAAAACCTTTACTGATGAAGATCAAAGATCATAGCCTTCAATATGGGTTGCGACTAAACATCAACAAAACAAAAATACTTACAACTGGGTCAGTATGCAACTTCACAATAAATGGAGAAAAGATTGAGGTTGTCCAAGATTTTGCTTTGCTTGGCTCTATAATCAACATCCGTGGAAGCAGCAGTTAAGAAATCAAAAGATGCATTGCTCTAGGAAAAACTGTGGCAAAGGATCTCTTTAGAGAATTGAAAAGTAAAGATGTCACGTTGAAGATGAAGGTGTGTCTAACTCATGCCATGGTATTTTTAGTTGCATCATATGGTTGTGAAAGCTGGACATTGAGCAAAGGAGACAGGAAAAGGATCAATGCTTTTGAATTATGGTGCTGGAGACGTCTATTGAATATACCATGGTGGGTAGAGCACTGTGCTGCAGTCTCTGAGGACCCGAGTTCAATTCCCAGCACTGCAAAAATGGGAGAAGGGCCTGGCAATCCACTCCCAAGACAATCCCGAAACACTCAGCCATTGAAAACCCTATGAGGGCCGCTATGAGTCGGATACCAACTCAACGGCACCTAACAACAACAACAAGCAAATAATAACATGGACAGCCAAAAGAACCAACAGATCTGTCCTAGAAGAAGTGTAACCAGAGTGCTCTTTGGAAGCAAAAATGGCCAGACTCCATCTTACATATTTCGGGCATGTAGTCAGAAGAGATCAATCTCTAGAGAAAGACATCATGTTTGGGAGAGTGGCAGGTCAACGCAAAAGAGGAAAACCCTCCACCAGATGGATTGACATAGTGTCTGCAACAATGGACTTAAACATAAATAAGATCGTGTGCCTGGCACAGAATCGGGAAGTGTTTCGATCTGCTGTACATAGGGTCACTATGAGTTGGACTCAACTCGACAGCACCTAACAACAACAACAACCTACTGACCACTACATAGTATGTTATACAGTATTGGTTGTTTACCTTCATGATCAAAATTCAAAGTACAGTCTCTATAGAATGTGTACTTCTTTTGCGTCACAGTAAAATCTAAAAATTGAACCATTGTAAGTTGGACTGTTGTAAACCAGAGACCATCGGTATGTGCTTTTGTAAACAAGCTGGTGCAGGCCAGACTCAGAAACTTTTATCTAGAGAAAACTGCAGAGTCCTAGAAGTTCACAGATAAATGAGTAGGATCTCAACAGAGAAGGCCAAGGGTGTTTGGGGAGAAAAGGGATTGATGGTACATATCAGTAGCTACAATACATATACTACACTGTGGGAGATGCAATCACATCTTCATCTCTGAACTGAGGTTAAAAATAAAACCAGCACTAAGATTAAGTGAGTTTATCTATATGAAACATTTACAGTATCCCCTGCATATATTTACAGTGAGCAACTGCTTACTATCCCTATATTTATTATTATTATTATTCATTTAAAGAGAAGAGGTCTTGCTTATTTGCCCAGGCTGGCCTTGAATTCCTGGGCACAAGCAATCCTCCTACCTAAACATCCCAAGTAGCTGGTGCTCATCATTGCACTCAGCTGGAAATTTTTTAAAATTTGTATATAAAAATAATATATACTCTATAGAAAACTGGAAAAAGACCTAGTAAAAGAATTTGGCACATTTGTTAGAGACAAAATTAATATATAAAATCAATAATGTTCCTTTTTTGGGCAGTGACAAACTTGAAAATGTATTAGAAATAAGAGGTAATGGAAAATAGTAAAAAAAAACAACAACTGTGAAATATTAAGGAATAAAGCTAAAAATGTATAAATTGTTTATGAAGAATATTTTGAAAGTATAAAAGACCAAGTGGAATGCCTTTCTCTTAGGTTGGGGAAGGAAGGTATGGTGGATAGAGGGAAAATATGAGTAAAGAGAGCCAGTGGATGTTTTTAGGGAATAATTTGGTACAGAGTGGGATATATATAGATAGATAGATATATAGATATATATGTTGTTGTTGTTGTTGTTGTTGTTAGGTGCCGTCGAATCGGTATCCGACTCATAGCGACCCTCTGTACAACAGGGGAAACACTATTGTCAGTGCTTCTCTGCTGTTCATAGGGTTTTCAATGGCAGATTGGTTCTTGGGAGGGGGTTGCCAGGTCCTTCTCCCAAGCCTACAGCTTTTGGTGTTCCCAGGTGGTCTCCCATCCAGGTACTAACCAGGCCCGACCCTGCTTAGCTTCTGAGATCTGACGGGATCGGATGCCACAGGGCTACAGCTGCAGGCTATGGATATATATATATATATATATATATATATATATATATATATATGCTGGGATTTAGCTCAGTTGGTAGAGTGCTGTGCTGCAGTCTCTGAGGACCCGAGTTCAATTCCCAGCACCACAAAAATGGGAGAAGGACCTGGCAATCCACTCCCAAGGCAATCCCGAAACAGCCAGCCATTGAAAACCCTATGAGGGTCGCTTTGAGTTGGATACCGACTTGATGGCACCTAACAACAATATACATATATATATATATATAAAACAGGGAATGAGATTAAGGTGAGAAGTTTATTTTCAGTAAGGTCATGGATGACTTTGCATGCCATATTACATATTTTGTAATTAATTTAATAAAAGTAGCCAGGAACCAAGAACCACTACAGACTTGTGGATAGGAAATACAGGTGATTTCAGGACATAAAGACAGTCCAGGAGAAAACTTGAACATAAGCCTGAGAATTGCCTGGATGCTGGGACAGGTGAAATTGGATGCTTTTACAATGATTTAAAAGAAAAAAATGATCTGCTTAAAAACAATTCTAAATAATAATTCAATCTTGTTGACCATTCTTACCTATAAATTACTTACTGGTTTTTAAAAGTGTGTTCAATTTGTGTGAGTAATTGCTACTTGGATTACCATCTAAATATTATGATAATGAGCAAATGAGAAAGTTTTGGGTCTGAATTTATCTTGGTAGGTCTTGGGAATATGGCAATAGGATGGATACATGGGATGATATATACAAGAACATGAATAGTTTTGCTTAAAAAAATCCTTCGAAGAATTTGGAGTCTTTTGGAAGTAGCAATTCCATGAAATCACAATAATAATTTTTTATTTAATGGGATGCAATGTGAAAAGCAGAGAACATATAAAGACAGAATGAGAAAGAAAATGAAAATGTGTTGGATGACTGCCACAATGTTATGAGATTAGCTCATTTAATCCTAGTAATAATACCATGGAGGAGGAATTATTGCCCTCATTTCACAGGCTAAGAGTTAAACACATTTGGCATCAAATTCCTCCTTTATTATTTATTAACTATGCAATCTGGAAAAAATTACTTAACCTCTTTAAATCTCACTTCCCTCATTTATTCAAATGGGAACAAAAGTACCTAAATCCCAGGCCATTGTCTGAATTAAGTCCAACAACAGATATTAAATCCTTAGCCCAGTGCCTAGCTCATGGTAACTAATACATACTGATTTATGATGTGTCAGTCACTGAGCTAAGATTTAAATTGTCGTCTTATTTAATCTTCACACAAACTTTATTGTAGGCATTCAACTGTTATTGTTGTTCTTCCAAGTAATAATAAGCTTTATTACTATTTTATTTTAGCTCAGAGAGATTGTTACATGGGCAAGATCAAGCAAATAACAAATGGAAAAACAGATATTCAAATTAAACATTATCTGAGAACAAAACTGAGAAGACTTTAAGAATACCCTGTATCAGAAAATGGTAACATTGCTAATAAATTACCGAAGTCATTTCTTCCTTTTTTTCTTTCTGTATGGAGCTTCTTATTTAGACCATTTGCTAGATACTAGATCACATTTTTGTATTTAAAAATGTACTAAAATGAAAATGTAACACAGATTAGGAGAATATATATATGAAAACAACCAAGGCTGTGATTGGAAGGGGGACTATAATATTAGTGGTATTCTGTATTTATGATCATGGGTGGGTGTTGAATGTCCTGTTTTCCTCTGCTGACAAAATGTGCAGCTGGCGGATCTGCCATCTATTCTCTCAGTTGGGTTAGGGTCCAATGTCCTCCCCTTCTACCTTAACCTAACCCTGGTTCTTGCTGACATGTTAGGTCCCTTGAAATTGTTTAATGTCATCTATACAAGCTTCAATCCTGGCTGTGCTCCTCATGGACCCATCATCTAGCTGTCTCTTAGCAAGATTTCCAGCACTCTGATCAACTCTTTTATGCCCCACTCTTTACCTCTCACTGCCCCTTCACTCTTGTCTTCACATTTGACCTCCCTACTCCAGCTTCATTTTTTATTTTTCATAGTACTAGAATATTGAACCCAGGACATCATTTATGCTTTTTGCAAGTACTGTACCACCAAACAGAGCCCCAGCCCAGTTTTTACTTTTTATTTTGAGGCAGAGTCTCACTAAGTTACTCAGGCTGCCTCTTACCTTGAACTTGCAATCCTCTTGTTTCTGCCTCCCAAGTCATTGGAGTACAGGAGTGCACCACTGCCTCCAGCCTCATTTTTAGCTTTAATGGCGGATGATACATGGGGAGAAGAGAAGGAAATAAAAGACCAGATGAATAAAGGAACATAAATTAGAAAAAAAGTTTAAAATATACTTGCCTCATGTTCAAAGAACATGAGAGAACTAAAGGACAGAGAGGTTCTTCATTCTTACCTCTTTACTAAAGCCTGCTGGAGAAGATACACCCAAATAACACTCAGAAGACAAATAAGGGCAGATGATAGAAATATAAAAAGTTTAGGGAGCACTGGAGAGGGTGATGGTCACTGAGGTGGAAGGAGGGTAAGAGTGGGGGATTTCTGGAAGGAAGGAACAGAGAGAGGGAATAGATGGAAAGAAGAGGGTAGACAAGGCAGAAGGAACCATACTGTGGTAGGACAGAATGATGGAGTGCGGCTATCCGTGGAGCACAATTATATATGGCAGGAGAGTGGACTGGAAGCCTGATCTGATCTCAGACTCTTCAGTTTCTTTATTGAATTCTTATCAGAAGAGAAAAAGTAGACAAATCTCTATCAACCCCCAGCACATTTTCTTGGCTAATCTTTTATTGTCTAATTAATAATCCCCACCCCATACTTGCACAGTTGGATAGTTAGAACCTTTCTCTTTTGACTCATGACGGAGTTAAAAATCATACTTTAGTTGGCTTTTATGCAGCTATATGTAGGACTGTCAGTTTTAACTGTGAATAATGGTTCTTTTCTTTTATTCTTTCTCACCAGCCAATGTGTTTTGCGATCTAAAAGCCAAGCAGAACACTGAAATTAATACTAGTAATATTTTAAACTTGAATAGAAGAAAAGAAGAGGGAATTTTAAATTGTTAGATTTTTTATAGGAGGTGCTTACTGCTTCCTTTGGAAAGAGTTTAGGCCAGACAGGATCTCATTATCAGTTAAAATAAATAAATACATAAATGAATAAATAAATAAATAGCATGAAAAAGGAATTTCCATGATGTTCCCACTTTATCTTTCTTTGCACAAAATTCAATTTCTAGATGAGGAAATAAGTTTTAAAAATTACTTTTTGTCATTCTGTATCCTTTAAGATGCATCCAAAATGAAATGATGACTTGTAGAGACTACTTTTTTAAAAAAAGCTATTGCTCTGTTTTGGTGAGTGACCTAAATTTTGCGTGTGTCTCAATGGGAGATAGTTATGTTCCTTTCTGTATGGGGGTAATGTTGGGGAGTTCAGGTACATAAATAAATGTGAAAAATAAGACTTAGATAAGAAATCTAAATAGGTGTACTTGGCCAGAGTAACATTTATGGCCACTTTTATTTTCTCTTAATGTCTTTGAAGAGAAGCTATTTTCTCCCCCTTAAAAGAGCATAGTTTTTCCCTTTGCAAGGATAGAATCAAGAAGAAAGAACACTTGACTACTCAGTTTTGGGAAGTCTGTTCTTCGTTTCTTAGTGTCTGCTAAGAAATATTTCCATGATTCAGGATATATATTTTTCAATTTATTTTTTACTTATACATAAATATATTGGACAAATAAAATTTTTCTGCTGAAATGTTTATAGGTGACTGCCAGTAGCTTTGTCTTTGAGATTTGTAAAAAACTAGTTCTCTTAGCTGGTTAGAACACTATAATCTTAAAACAAATATTTGAAAATGGATGTCTTCACATAATTTTTTCGTGTTAGACAATTATGTTTGTTGGGGTCCGCTCTTGTTGGGCAAAAGACCATGGAGCTTCACCACAACACCAGTATGCTTGGGGACCCTTGGGGGCAGGCAAGAGCTGTTCTGTGGTGCCAAGAAGGACCTCGGGAGGCCTTCTTATATAAAACAAACAGGAACTTTATTGAGCTACTCCTTTGTAGGAGAGCCTAAAGCTTTCTAGCTGATAGCACAGGTTACTGCTGCTATGATGGAATAACAGCTCTGTATCAAGGTGCCAAATAGCTATGATGTCCTCACTGGCTGCGAGGATTGTCCGGTGATGTTGCCTCTCACCAGTTGTCTTCTCCTCTCACCTCCTCCCCAGAGCAGGGAGGATTGAGAGCTCTTCTTGGCTTGCTCGAGGTCTTCTTTCTTGACTCTCAGAGTCTTGCCTCTCAGTGGCTTGATTGAAGGTCTAGATGATCAAAGTGGCAAAGTCAGGTATAGGGTGTGACAATCAGAGTCAAGGTGGTCGGGAAGAAAGAAACGAAAGGACACCTAGGGTAATTGGTGGTCTGCTTACATACACTCTAGGTGGGGGTGTGGACAAGGGTGCAACCAATCAGAGAGTGGCTCATGCCAAGAGGAGCAGCTCTCTGTGTAAGGGCTTGGGAAGTACACTTATGATTGGGGGCTTAGGTGCAGGCTGGACCAAACACTGAGTTTTCCTTAGTAACAAATTGGATAGCTCTGGGCAGCCAATCAGACTGAAAAAGGCCACACCAGGAGCTGGGCTTTTGGGGGGCCATCTTAAATCACTCGATAGGAGAGGTAGGAGTAAAATAGGTAAAAGGTGAACTGGGACTTGGGTAGCCATACTGGCTCTTAGGGAGTTAAATAGGTTCCAGTCCAGGTTCCTGGGTAAGGGTAACCAGAGGTGGCAGGAACAAGACAGGATCTGGGGAGGGCTCAGACCTCGGTCTGGACCAAGTGGGCCTTGGCCCTGGCACCCTCCTGGTCCACCTCAGGGGTGTCCAGATAATTCCCTACAATGTTAATGAACTTGTCCGAGAACTGTAGGAATGATTGTAAGGAATCCCTCAGCTGATGATTCTTTTTCTCTTTTCTTACTAGTTGTTTAGATTTTTTCTTTCATTTCTACCTCTTTAAATACATCAACTGACACTTGATATGCAATACCTGATTTCATCCCCCAAATGATTCAAGGCTCAGTATGATTATCCTCCATAATTCTGCTAATGCAAATGAGGCTCAGAGAACTAAAAAATATCAAACTTGAAGTTGTACCCAGAGTTTCTAACTTGGACCCACAAGCTGTCACTAGTGTCTCATAAACTGCTTTCTCCAAGACAGCTACGTACAGATAGTAGAGTCATTAGTAACTATTTGGTCACAATAAAAAGAACATTTTTTACATTTTAACATAGAAGTTAAAAAGTAAATCTATAATCTATAATCTGTAATCTCTGTTTCATACACAAATGGTCCAGGCCCCATCACACATGACTGTAGGAATCTAGTCATTTTATCCAAATCTTTTTTCCTTAGCAGTTTTGTTGTGCCTGTTGTTGGTCTCCTTGGCCACTTCTCATAAGTGATTTTTCAGTGTTCTCTTAATCTCCCATGTAAGATTTTTCCCAAATGTGGGCACAAGTTCCTTCTTTTCTCTCCCAAACCATAACTGCCATGAGGTAGGAGCATTTAGAAACACTTTTTTAAAAGTTTGTGAGTCACAGAGGGAAACAGAGAAGAAAGAAAATCATGAAGCTATATTAGATAGCAAAAGATTCACATCCGAGATACTTGTAACATCTACCAGCCCCATCTGTTCACAGAAGGCTATCTCTATGCTCCACTTACTGTCTGGTTCAGGCTAGGGACCATGCAGGTGGGTGAGCCTCTATTCCAAGGCTCCAGACTTCCTGCTCCCAAGGGAAATTAACCATCCATACCCACCCCCAGTTAGCATCCTCATCTTCATCATAATCATTGCTGAGTTGCAGAGCTTACACTGAAGACTGATTTCTACATGAAGACTGAGAGCTAGCTGGCTCCTCATTCCTCCATTTCTCCCTCCAGCAGCAGGCTGGGCATTTACTTTTGCATAACCAAAAGATCATATGCATGGCACAGTGTTGAGGAGTGTTTAGTTCTGTTGTAGATAGTGTGGCTATGAGTTGGATGTGATTCAACAGCACCCAACAACAGCAACTAACAAAAGATCCATTAAATCTTTCTCAAAAAGAGACTCCCACATGCGTAGAGCAGAAGTATGTTCACATTTTTCCTGCTTTCTTTAAAAGTCTAAGAATATCCTGGTCCAGTTTCTAGGAACCTCAATACCCAAACACAATTCAAAGTCTGCTTTTCTTGTTATTCCTTTTGGCAAATTAATACCTTAGCTAAACTAGATTATAAAATATCCAGATTATTTTCTTTTGCTTTTGGGTAAATGACTTGCTAGTATTTTTTAAGTAAAAAGCAAAGTACACTGTGGAATATGATAAATGGATGAGAGAGATGTGAAAAATTTGCCAACTTTTAGAAATCTTGGAACTCTATCACATATAGAACAGTGAAATTTTTCTGTTGAAATATTTTTGAAGTGATTGCCAATATCTTTGTCTTTGAAATTTGCCAAAAATTAGTTCTCTTAGCTGATTAGAACACAATATTTTAAAACAAATGCTTGAGTGACCTTCAAATGGGTAAGCTTGATTCTATTGGCTGTATATTTTCCTTTAAAATTTTTTTTAAAGAATTCAATAGTACTGTAGTTAGACTTCTTAAATTAAAACCAGTCATTTACTGTGTCATTGAATAAGTTATTTAATCTCTTTAGATTTCAATTTTCTTATCACTTCTTATTCACTAATTGTCTATAATTGTAATACCTGCCTCATAGAGTTGCTGCCACAGATTAAATGAAATTGGTGTAAAGCTTTAACCCAGTGTCTGGCACACAGCACAAGACCTATATATATTATTAGTATTAGTAATAGTAGTAGTAGTTTTGGGGTTGGAGCTTAGCTTAGTTGGTAGAGTGCCACTCTGCAGTCTCTTAGGCCCTGGGTTCAGCCCCCAGCACCACAAAAAAACAAAACAAGACAAAAAAACACCACAGGAAAAGGACCTAGCAACCCACTCTTGAAATAATCTTGAAACACCAGCCATTGTAAACCCTATGAATAGCAGAGAAGTATTGACGCAGTGTAGGGCATGGCACAGCGCCAAGAAGTGTTTCACTGTGTTGTACATAGGATCACTATGAGTTGGACCTGACTTGAGGGCACCTAACAACAAAAGTGCCTGCAGCTGTAGCCCTGTGGCATCCGATCCCGTCAGATCTTGGAAGCTAAGCAGGGTCAGGCCTGGTTAGTACCTGGATGGGAGACCGCCTGGGAACACCAGAAGCCGTAGGCTTGGGAGAAGGACCTGGCAACCCCCTCCCAAAAATCAACCTGCCATTGAAAACCCTATGAACAGCAGAGAAGCACTGACAATAGTGTTTCACCTTTTGTACAGAGGGTCGCTATGAGTCGGATACCGACTCGATGGCACCTAACAACAACAACAACAAAAGTAGTAGTTTCACCTCATAAGAGTCACTAGTCACTACTAATTTACTCTTTCAATAAGGATGTAACTACTGGGATGATCAAATAATGTTATATACAACAGAATTAAAATTTGAACTCAAATCTTGTTTCTGCTTCTTGCAAGCTCTTTGACTTAGGCAATGTACCTCGCTTCTATTGACCTCAGTTTGTTCATCTGCAGAAGCAGGGTGATAACAACAACTACCTCACAGAATGTTTTGCAGACTAAATAAAATCACCCATGAAAAGAACTTGATATAATCGCTGGCATAGAGTTTCTCCTTTTCTCTTCATTTCCTTCATTTCACCCTTCTTATGCTATTGCTCTTATTACCTGACTTTACAACTGTGAATAGCATCAATATCCTGAAAGAATTGCTTCCTCTAGGGAATAGGAAGCAACCAAAAGTACAGAGGACTGAGAAACATTTGCAGGTCAAGAAGTCAAGTCAAGAGTATCGAATTAAAATTCTCAAAATAATATTTTGCTTCAACCAGAAATGACAAGTTTAGGTCAAAAAAAGACAAATTCTTGTGGAGGATGGTAGGGAAACTCTTCTGAATGTTGACACAAACAGTCAAGGATGTGGCTTATTGCCTCACCTAAAGGTGGGTTTCCCTGCGCTGCCCTCTGAGCTCTAGTCAGTTCTGAGTCACAGCCAAATCACCTCCCTGCACAATGTCATTTCTCAAGTCTGGTGAGATTTTCTTCCAACAGCTCCTAAGTATGTAATGACGTTTTTAGCTTACAGCTACACTAATACTAATAATCATAGTTACTATAAGGGCTGGGGTTTAGGTCAGTTGATACAGCACCTGCTCTCCACTCTCTGAGGACCCGGGTTCAATCCCCAGCACCACAAAAAATGGGAGAAGGATATGGCAATCTACTCCCCAAAACAATGTCATTGAAAACTCTATGAAGGCCGCGATTCAACAGCACCTAAAAACAACAACAAGAAGGAATAGGAGGCTGTGAAGATAGTTCCAGCTCAGAAAATTGGGGCTTTGGCTTCTGGCCCTAATATCTACTTTGACTCACAATTTGACCTTGTCCAAGTCATTAACTTTTCCTCCTTCAGTTCCATTAATTTTAAAATAGAGAGAAAATGTCTACCCCTCCAAACTCATAGGATCGTTGTGAAGACTGAACATATAGAATTCATATGAAAATTTTAAATATGTTTACACATTTACAATATTATTATTTACCTGTATGATATGGTTTACATTAATGAAAAAATCAAGGGCTTAAGGATGGAAAAACCTGAGATCTATTTTCATCTCTGATTCCTGATAACTTTATGACCCTGGATAAATTCCTTACTTTCTCTGTGTTTTAGTTTCCTCATTAGTAAAATGAGCATAATAATGATTATCTCATAAGGTGATTGTGAGTATTAAATGAAATGAAACTTCTGCAAAGGACAGCCTCATTTCTCTTGGGTGGGGCTAGAAGTCCAAATTTAGGATTCCCACATGGTCTCCATTCATACCATAAGAAAAGGTGTGTAGCAGGCTCTTTACAGGTAGATTATGATTAGAGTCCTGACTTCCTATTTGGCCTTTTTTGACACCACCTGAATGGTACCTTGTTACAGTCTGGGATTCGACTTTAATAAAGATTCAATTAATAAACATGACTGGCCAGAATAAATCAAAGCATTGTGCATTTAAAAAGCAATCTCTTGCAGTGCTTTGTTTGAAGAGCTAATCAAGGGAAATGATATGTTTTCTTTCCTTGAATACAAGTTAGAGGGGGCAAAGAATGCATAACGTGGAAGAGGAAAAGACGACCCCTAGGGAAGGATGTGGTAAGATGGAGTAACCAACGCAAATGCCATGTGAAGCAGATTACAAATTCTACATTGTGATTGTTCATAGAAGCATCCATTTGTCTGGGCCAAAGATTACACGTTTGTGTTGGAACACTATACATGCCCCTTTCTGAGTTTAAAAACATTTAGAAAGCTAAAGAGGACTGTTAGTTCCTCAGACTAAATTATAGCTTTCATTTGGCTCATGAACCCACTTGTAAGTATGTTTTCTATACTGTGTGGCTACTGTTCTTGCTGTTGCCCAAAATCATTGGTAGAAATCTTAAAAGCATGTCTGTAGTCATTTACTGAACTTGTGGCCATTGTGTAGGAGCATCCAAATTTCTAAAATTATCCTCTTAAAATGGATCTTAGCAGTTTAGTTAGGAACAGTTAACATTTCTTAAATCAAATGTTTTCTGTTTTTACATATTTGATAATATAGAATTTCAAATATACAGAAAATACAGACTGCAGTGCAATGAACTTCCATCTACCTCTTAACTGGTCCCAACAATTAATAACTTTTGTTTGACTTTGTTTCTTCCATACTTACCTGAGTTCCCACTCCTCCTACCCAAGTTGTTGAAGAAGATCTTAGGTATTGTGTCATTCTGTAATAGGGTTTCCTTTAAAATTGAGAGACGTAAAGGAGAACCCAATCATTGTCCCAACCAAGTCCAGGCATTTGTTTAAAAAAATGGTTCTCTTGTCCAATTTTGTTGATTGAATCTTAACAATATTGTCTAATATGTTTCTATATTTCCTATAAATTGGTAATTAGATTAGCCTTTCAGGCTTGACTGGGCAAAACTATTTCATAGGTGGTTTTGTGTTCTTTCATCAAGAGGCACATGATGTCTGACTTACTGTCCTTTGTGGCTTTAACAGATATTAATGACAGTCATCTAGATCTATTAACTCATAAAGTTTGCAGAATGGTGATATTTCTTTCATTGACCTTTAATCTCCCTTTGGCAACAGAATGACATATGTTCTCTTTTTCCTTATCTGACAAGAATCTATTCATATTTCCTTGGTCACAAAGGAATTCTCAAATTTTCACAGATCTTCAACTATATCTTTGAATTAATATTCATAGATTTTTATCAATAAGTTCCTTGACACTTCTAAATGAGTTTAAAATTCATGAGATATTTCTCTGACATGAGAAACAAAGTACTGTATTTTTTTCTTCATAATGTACTAACACTAATATTTTCTATTCGTAGGGAAAATTTTTGAATTAATCAATTCAACTGGTAAGCGTCTCTAAGGATCCAGCTTGATGTGGCTACAGCCATCTTGGTCATAACTGTCATCTTAGTCATAACTGCCATCCAGTCCTCAGTGGTCCTATCATTGATTCCTAATCCTATAGGATGAGGAAAGTCATTAATATAGTCAGCCCAGTGCTTGCCACCAGACACTGGTGCTGGGACTATTTCACAACTGACATTTGACATGTAAAAGTTTTTGAGAAAGCACGGTAAATTCATATTGAACATGGTCCACCTTTGTCTAACTTAGCACACAAACCCCTTCTTCTTTCCTCTTGTGTGAATATTCTTTTGTTTTGCTGCCACATAAGACACATTTTTGTCTGTATGTCCATAATATATGGCACCATGTGCAATCTTCTTTGCAATACATCTGGCTTTTTCTTTGGCTTCTCACACCTTCCACCTCTAATGGCTTGTTCTCATACTGAAGTTTTTCCAAAATGGCACCAAAGCAACTTATAGGTCCTTGATAGAAAAAATGGTTGGTATTTAAAAAAAAAAACAATTATTTGGCAAGATCTCACAAAACTAAAAATGCAGAAATCTGCCAGGCACTGTGGTACACAGATGTAATATCTGTGACTCCGGAGGCTAAGGTAGGAGGATTATAAGTTTAAGGCCAGAAGCAGTGTGTGCAACTTAGTGAGAAATTGTCTCAAGATAAGTTTTTCTTTAAAAACAGGGTCGGGTGGAGCACTTGTCTAGAATGAGAGAGGCCCTAGATTCAACAAAGTACTTGGGTGGGGAGAGCAGAAATCTCTATGAGCTAGAAATTCGACTTCTAGGAAATTTATTTCATAGAGATATTTTCATAAATTACAAGACTGTATGAGAAAAATGTTTCAGTACTATGCACAATTTTTTTAAATTTGAATTTTAAAAAATCTCAGTTTCCTCTAGCAGAAGACTGATTAAATCATTTTTATTCATGCAGTGGACTACCATGAAATTTTTACCAAGTATTAAGGGAACGTCTATGATTGAGATCAAAAGGTAAGTCAGTGAAATCAGATTTTGTGACTAGGTAGGAAACAGAATTCTACCACTGTGAACTGTACAGAATTCTACAATTTAAAAGTAGAGATTGTATTATTTTTTACATAAAAATAAGATGGAATAAAAATAAGCTAAAGCTTTAGTAAGATGAGGAAGAAAATTTTTATGTCAGTTCAATACTTCTGAAAAGATATTTAATTCATATACAAGATCTTATGGCTGGCAATTATTAAATTACAAGGCATAATCCCACTCTTAACCATAAAGGCAATTAGCCAAGGACAATAGGCTACAATTAGGAACTTTATCTCTTTGGATCAATGACCCTTGTCAGTTGAAAGGAGCTCAAACACTGGGTCAGGACACAATATTATATAAATGATATGGGGACCAATTAGTTCTCTGGGGGAAATGATCAAGGGACCTGGCAGACACAGGGAGATTTGAGCTTGACTTTGATACACTGAAATAGTTGGGAAGGTGAGCCTGGAATTCCAGACAAAGGTAACAATGATGCAAAGGTGTGCTTGGGCAAAGGTTTGCAGACTACTTTTGTTAGAGTGAAAGGTTTATGTAGGGTAGAAATGCAAGATTAGAAAGATACATCTAGACATTGAAGCCTGGTCTGAGGGTATGGATTTCATTCTGCAGATAAGAAATCACTAAAACATGTACAGGATTGGTAGGTGAAGGAGAGATTTCTTGAATTGCATAGAGTCAGGGAAGAGTGATAACATTTTAAAGGCTACAGGCTTGAATAAGAAGAAAAGTCATTCTTTGTTTGTACCCCAACACAAACTTTCAATGACAGTGGGAAGAAATCTTTTGCCTTTTGCTTATCACACTAATTAGCAGTTTTGATGAACTCAGCTCTGTCACTCAGCACCTCAAGTTGTTATAAATTTTTCCACTGGAGCAAGGAGAAATATCAGGTGACCATTTTATTCATCATAGTGATGGTGTTAGCTTTCCACCTTCCTAATGAAATTCTCCAGTCAGCTGTGAAAATAGCAGGAAGCCAGCTATATTTAGCAAAGGGAAAGAGCAACAAGTCTAAGCAGGGTGCAGAGAAAGGGAAAAACAGAAGCACCAAGCCTTATGATTAGTGCAACCCGCAGTATTGC
Organism: Pedetes capensis; assembly: GCA_007922755.1. Classification (NCBI taxonomy): domain Eukaryota; kingdom Metazoa; phylum Chordata; class Mammalia; order Rodentia; family Pedetidae; genus Pedetes; species Pedetes capensis. The sequence goes on from VMDO01004203.1 coordinate 16,455, forward strand.
TTACAATTTCCCATATTTTGTAACTGGCAATGGCAGAGTGTTTTTTAAAACCAAAGAAAAGCCTACGGGTTGGTCACTATTATGTCTAAATAAAATAATTTAGTCATTCAAGGAACAGACTATTTTTAAATTCTAAAGGACTGACAGAATAATGTACCTTTTGAAATAAACCAGTAGTAAGAGTAATCATGTTCTTATTTACTGCTTCCTTTCTTATTAAAAACTGAGCAAAACTAGAAACCATGATAGTAACGATTCTCAAAATTTCCTGTAAGATTTCAACTCTTATAGTCCTGCATTATGGGAGAAGTATGTGGCAATCCTTCTCACTCCCAAGGTAAGCCTGAAACAATCAGACATTGAAAAACCCTGTGAGGGTCACTGAGTCAGACACTACTCGATGGCATTTAATAATAACTCCTGCATTAAATTCATTCCATTTTCTATGAGTTCAAGTAACTTCATCCAAGATAAAAGTTTTCAATTGTGGTCCACAGCACTTAATGAGATTTGGAGTCCAAAATTTCCACTTACAAGGGCCTGCCTTTAGATCAAATAGGCAATGTGTATTCGTACATATTAGCTATGCAAATTTTTGAAGTCGCTGCCACTGTTCCTCTTTCACAAAGGAAACACCTTCATCGCCTTCATTCTTCCTTTTGCAATTGGCTTTCCAGCCTGTGGAGGTGTGGGTGTAATCTGAATATCTTTAATGGGCTATGTCCTAGCCCCTTCTACATCCATTTTTTTTAAGGCAGGTCTTACTAAATTGCCCAGCCTGGTCTCAAACTTGTGATCATTCTGCCTTAGCCCCCCAAGCAGCTGGAATTATAGGTGTGCACCATCACTTCCAGCAAGTCCTAGCTTCGGTTCATATTGAATTTATGATTAATTTATTCTCCTAGATTTGAAATCAAAGGTCACTGTTGTAGTGTACCTGTGTTCAGTTAGGGGAACACCATTCTCAAGTCTTTCCTGGGAACCTGCTTTGTGAATACAAAACTTGTTGACCAGAGCACATGGTCAGTTTTCTCTCTGTGAACTTACGAGAGGCACGCACAGAAATGTGTCTGCTCAAACCCTCACAGCATTCCCCTTTCTTCATTATTCATGGCTTTGCTCTGAATTTCTCAAGTAAATAACCAAATTTTTAAAAAAGAACTGAAAGGCCCTCTATTTATCCCAAGGCTGGTCGATTGTTAGTTGATTAGTATGTCTGGGTATTAATATTTTTAAAAATGTTTCAGGATAATGTTAGGTTATACACTTACACTATATTTAACTGCAAATTTGTCTTCCCTAGCATTGGATTTGTTATTTTTCTAAATTATTTCCTCTTTGGAGGGCTGCTGTGGGTGTCACCTTCAGCAAGTCCCCTGAATGCCTGATCAAAGGAGGATAAATTGAAAATAAATGAAATAATGCTAAATCTCTAGTCCCACTCTCCTATTGACCTTGTCAGATCTCCAGAAGTCACCAGGGAACTATTAATTGGAGATCATCTGAAACATAAACAGTTCTTTAAGCCATTTCTTCTTTTTAAGAATTCTAGCACAGCTGGGTACCGTGGCACATGCCTGTAATCCTGGCAACTCAGTAGGATCGTATGTTCGAGGCCAGAGGCAGCCTGTGCAATTTAGGGAGACCCTAAATTAAAATAAGAAAAGGGGCTGAGGTGCAGTTCAGCAATAGACTGTTTATCCACCACATGCAAGGCTCTGAGTTCAACATCGCAGTCCTCGGGGGTGAGGGAGATTTTAGTGTAACGTGAGAGTGAGATTTGGCAGAAACAATTGGAATCAATCTTGAATCTTTTCTTATAATTGATTTAAATTATATTTGAAAAATGGTGGTAATGCTAGTGTTCATTTTAATATGTAAACCTCTTACTTCCTTTGTAGCTTTTTTTAGTGTTTGCATAATTATAACTGAGTGTTTTGAACTATCCACCAGGAAACATTTGTGTCATATTTTAACATGTGTCTAACCCCAAATCCTAAATTCACAACTACTATATTTAGAAAGGAAAGAATTCTGTGGATCCTAAATGGATGTCAGAGTGGCATCCTCAGACTATAAAACATATAATTCTTCTTCAATTTTGTAAACAAAAGAACTCACCAGAATTTGCTAATGTTTCATTGACCTATTATGTCCTAGATCCTGCCAAAGTTTGAGTTCATAGTGAAGAGAACATATTTAGTAATCTTTTAAATAATCCTTTGCAACAAGGGTTTATCCTGGCTTAGAGCAGGATGTGTTGGTCCACACAGAGGACAGATGGTGTTAAGTCTCAACTTCATTCTGGAAAGTTTCTCTGGTCATCTTCACCCTGAGCAATCTCTGCTTCCTTTAATAATCAGCTGTGTGTTTGTCAAGCAGCCGTACTTCACTGTATGCTACTACTCATGTTGTCTCAAAATATTACTTAACTCATTTTGTTAATGTGGTTTATATTTGTCTTGGCTTCCCAATGAGATGTTAAACTCTTGAAAAAATTAACTCTTAACTTTCCACCATTTTTATTTTAGGGACTCAATGGATAATTATTGATTTTATTCTTTCTCTCATTATAGAGACCAGACTTATGTTACCATCAGTTTTCTTATTATTTGTTTAAAGTGCTTTCATAAAAATGCAATGTTTTGGGTATGATACAGTATACACTATTTTTCCTTTAGGGAATAACCTTGTTATACATCTGGGTGTAGCAATATAGGTTTTTGTGATGTGAAGAAACTATCTTTAAATCTTTTCCTACATCGGTTTGGAATACCGCTTCCTGATTTATGAGGGCGAAGCAAGTAAAGAGTACTTATTTGCCTAAGACATTTTCACTCTAAGTGGTACTTCGGAAAACACCATAATTCTATGATTCAGGGTTCTCATATTTATTTTAAGTTACTGTTCGGGAAAACGTCCATATTACTGTCACAAAGACTCAATCTTCTAACATAAATTTTAACCATTGTTAGAAATATTAATGTAAAATCACAAATAATTTTCCCCTTTACTACTCCCCCACATATTTTATGTTGTCTCTTTTCTTTACATGTTATAAAAAAAATCTTTAGCGAAAGTGTAGTTAGGTGAGAAATTTAATAATGCCTCAACCTCCTGTAAGCTAATTTCTGGGCCGGGTGCCATCTGATATTGATGAAAAACTTCATGAACAACCCCGACATCATACTCCAGAGTCGTACTGACTGTGAATAGTCAAGAAGACCTATAGTCATATAATAGTTGTTAAATGAAATAATGATATAAAATTATAAAACATTAAGTTGATAGGAAGTAAAGTACAATTTTTATATTTTATGTTTGCATTACTTCAGTTTTCTCAAAGGAATGCAAAAAGTGAATAATAAGTGATGACAATTTTAACATTTATTATCTTGCATGTGCTGTAAAAAAGACTTTGGATAATTTATGTAATTATCTAAAACAATCTTTCTAGGTAAGTAGAATATTACTTCTGTTTGAAGAAGAGAACAATATTTATAGAGGCTAAACCATTTGTTCAACACCCTGCTGCATTTCAGGCTCAGTGGTTGGATTTGAGCCCATGTTTGAATGCTTTGTTTTGCAAACTGCAGGTCACAGCCCACGACTGGATCATGAGAACCATTGAGTGGGTCACAACTATAATTTTCGCAGATAAAGTAAAATAGAAATTAGCAGACTACATGCACATAATATGGTTTTGTGAAATTTTTGATTGCATGTATGAGTAAGAAGCCTGTGTTATGACGTGAAATGTAATGCTTACTAGGAGTTGGGGGCAAAATTTTTTTTAAAGTACAGTCACACTGAGGAACAAATGTTTACATAGATGAATTGCACTTTCCATAAAGTTTCTCGGACTGTTTCATACTGCCTCCTCTAGAAACCTTGACTGGGCATGTGGAAAAGATCACATAGTATTTATTTTTCTGATTGATGGATTGATGGAGAACCAGAAATAAGGCAGGATTTTCTACTGAAATGAGGAATTCATGGAACAGGGAGATCAGCTTAGCTTTATTGAGTGGCAGTAATACAAGGTCTTATACTACGTGCTACAATGAATTTAAAGGTATAGGAGAGGCTGTTAGTGTCCCCAAGCTTCCAGCCTATAAGTACAGGTAATGCTAGTAGGGAGAGAGATAGAAGGTAAGAACAACAGACTGGGCATAATGAAAAGACAGCATAGATGTCTCTTGGATGATCTCTATTTTGATGATTTGGGGTATATTTAAAAAAGATTTCATTCTAGATCACCTCCTGACCTACTTTCCATGGTGCCTGAAATCCTTGTAAACCTTAATTCCCACAGGGCAGAGATTTTTCTTTTTTGAAGGAAGTACTCAAAATGGCAATGGTCCTCAGAGGAGTACATGAACTTTGTAGGATTAGTTTTTCACATACATGAAGTATTGAGACTAGCTGGCTTTATTTGCTAGCTAGAGAGTAAGGTGCCCAAAGCACAGCATTTATTGGGAGTAGGAGTAAGAACAAGTTTTAAGTGAGGTGAGGAGGGCCACCAGTTATCCAGGAGTAACATGAGGGAGAGAAAGAAGGAGAACCAGATTGTCCAGTTTTGCCTGGAACTGGTATTGGCTACATTGGCCCCCCATCCTCCCAGACCCCTCAGTAAAAAACAGGCAGAAGGGGTGGAATTAGATTCCTGGCAACAGAACTTGCAGTTTTCCAGCACTACTTGCCCACCTGCCCCTGCTCCTCTCTGCTTGTACTCCCCATGTTGCAGATCAGGCATTCTTGATTGGATGGAATTCCCTCCTGCCCCTGCCACCTGGGGAAGATTTGCTCTTGTGGAAGAAAAAAATCAAACTCTTTTAAGGTATAAGGCATAGATATGTATACAGTACATAAGCAAATATATAGCATACCTGTAGGAGGGGGTTATGTCTAAAAAGTCTTCTTAGGAAAAGCAATAATAAAAAGAAAGATGAGAAACACTAAGGTAAACCAGGTTTACTGGAAGGGCAGAAGCTGAGAAGAAGGTATGAGTGGGGAGAAGCTGTAAATAAAAAGTCAGATTTACTACATATGGAAATAATTAGGAGAGGCAGAAAGAAAGAAACTAGTAGGTCAGCTTCCTCCAGGTTAAATATTTGAGGGAGTGTAGCAAGAAAGACATGGAGGAGTTGTGGGGAAAGCACAGTGACTACAAAAGAAATGAGCAAAGAGAATTAAACTGTAGATTGTGAATAAAATTCCTATTGACATTGACCAAAAAAGCAGAAAGAGCTAGAAGTACACTAACGAAATTTTGACTTCTAAACTTCAGGGTGGAATCAAGAGTCAATTCTTTAAGATGAATAATCCACGTTTCAATCTTATACAAAATGCTACAGAAATGTAGCTATTATAAATTCTTTAGTACTCCTCCATCCTATCAGAGCTCAGAAGCTAAGCAACGTCAGTCCTTGAATGGGAGACCGCCTGGGAACACCAAGTACAGTAGGCTTGGGACAAGGAGCTGGAAGACCACTCCCAAAAAACCATCAGCGATTGAAAACCATATGAATAGCAGAACACTGACAATAGTGCTGGGAATGACACAGTGTCAGGTAGTGTTTCATCTGTTGTACACAGTGTTGCTGTGCTTCAGACCTAATTTGAGGGCATCGAACAACAACAATAATCCCATTACTTATAACCCATTGTAACCGTTTCTTTATTTCTATTTTATTTTATTTATTATTATTTTCATTATTGTTATTTATAGTACTTGGGGATTGAACTCATGCATACTTTGCAAGTACTCTACCACTGGCCTGCACCCTCACCTCAGGTTTTTTGAGACAAGATCTCTGTATGTTATGCAGGCTATCTTTGGCCTCAAATTTGTGATCCTCCTGCCTCCACTTCCTGACTCCCTGGGATTATAGGCATGTGCCATTGTGCCTGGCATTTGAATGTGTTTCTTTAAAAAGCAACCCCTAAAGAAACTAGGCCTCATGAACTTGGGACTTCATTTGGGTTATGGAGTTTAATTATCCCAGAAACCATTTATGCTGACTATATAAGGAGTGTGTTTAGACCCTTCAGAGCTGCCTCAAAGTATCAAAATTTTGCTCTGTGCAACTTTGAACATCCACCTATATGAATACCTCCAGTTTTAGGAAGCTCAAAGATCTAGTGTCAGAATGTCTACAAAGGAACCAAGAATGCTAAGTATTTTCTTGACATTAAGAAGGAGCTATGCCTTCTAATCGGTGGAGTACAGAAACTGTTCTTCAGTGATCATGCTGCGAATTGATGTCATTCTTGGGAAATGTGGTGAGGTCTACCTTGTTTCATTCACTTCCTTAAAACAGTAAGATCCTCCTTCAAATTAATAATGGTATGGTCCATTTTCGACTGTCAGATCCATACACAAAATCAGTATTGGGTTCTGAATAAAGTATTTTGGATGCCAAAGAAGGTTTACTCTACTATAAAAAAAGTATGAGGTTTTTGTTAAATGGATAACAATACAATTTCCATATTAGACTTGTCAAAAATAGTTCCAGAATCCATAGGTCACAAAGGCATGGGCTTTGCATTAAATTAAGAAAATAGATGTTCCAGTACATTTAATAAGGAATGTCATACCAATGATAAATAAACAAGTCACCCTGTCAATTATATATAAGTTTAAGGAGGAAACCATGGCTAGAAATTTTAAATGTAGTTGAGTGCTTCCTTGCTACCCATAAGTTGGCATCTGAGTGTTCGTAGAGGAGAAAAGGATGTAAGAGACAAAAAGCAGTAAATAATGGTCTAGGGCCAGCAAGCATTTCCCAGAGGGAGTTTGGAAATATTCCAAGCTTTGTAGTTAAAAATAAATAATGCTTTCTGTAAGTTTCTTTTCCCCAGTTCTGAGTTATCTGATGTGATCATGACCTTGTCAGCAAATTCTATTTTCATTATGCCTGGAAAACCTTTTACCTCATGCTCACTTTGGGGAAAACTTAGTCCTTAGTGTTCTAATTTCTTGCTTTGCCAATTTGCCCTCTTTCTTCTTTGTCTGAGAAGCTTTATGGAAAGTGCAACTCATCTATATAAACATTTGTTCCTCAGGGTCATTTTAAAATTTCATGGATTATATCAGTTTTATTTTATTTATTGTTATTTCCCTTATGATTAATACTATTCTCCATGTTTAAACTTAAGTAGTGAAGCGAAATGCAGCTGATATAACCTCAATTCAAATGACATCAATATGACTGGGGTAGTGACAGAATTGTTTTGGAAGTAAAAAGTATACCTGATTTTCTCCTGGGTTTCATGATATCCTGATTTTCCCTACGACTATTAAGTAGCTAATATTAATTAAAATAATGTTAGTTATTTTGGAAGTCTTTCAAGAATTTCACACAGTATTTCAAAATGATTTAAGGAAATCCATGATGTACTATAACTGGAAATTAATGAGCTTCCATTAATTTACTCTAACAGCCTCACCATGGGCATATGCCAATTTGAGCAGCAATGTAATGATCCTATACTATTGAAAGTTAAAGTGCCTAAAGGTTGAACGTTGCATTTAAAATTCACTGTAATGTTTTGAAATAGGAAACAGTTACAAGAAGTCATATCCCATTTTTCCTCAAATTTTGATACATAAACTCTATTCATATAATTAGTCCCACTATAGTCCCATCGTAACAAGACACAAAAGAACTAAGTGCTTTCCTGTCAGGGAGAAGATTACTATTAGAAGGATAAAATGGCACTCACATGAAGCTTCTTTGGGGAATTTAAGACACTTGGTCTCAGAGCTAGCATACTCCTTTTAATCACGCACGTGTGTTTCAGCAGAAACCTAGAGCACTTTGAGAATACAAATTGACCACAAGTTCTCTAATAACTAGTATTTTTGTGAATGTCTGTTGAATTAGACATGGCAGCCACAGGAAGCAAAGGAAATGAGGTGGGACAGAGTGGGTAGGGGTTATATTAGCATTGCCCCACTGTTTCCGTGAAATTTTGTATACAGTGAACTTTAGGCTGTTTGCTGAAACCCACCTACAGCAGAAATGTTCTTGTTTTGCTTGAACTTGAGGTAAAATAAACTGTCATATCCTGGACTCACTAGCTTGCTTCCTTAAGCCAGCCAGGAAGGGACTCTCCAGTTACTTTTCTGATCCCGACCTGTTGTAGAGATACTGCATTTGTTGTGCTAAGGAGTACATTCTTCTAGGCATCTTGACTCTTCTTAATCTTTTACCTAAAAGGAAACAGATACTAAAACTACAATTTTTATGGCAGGAAGGAAGGGAGAAGGCAGAGTCTATAATTTTTCTATACGTCAGTGGGGACTGGTTGAGCAAATAGCACTGAGTTCTATAGGGATGTCTTCATGAGTCTGTGAATTGTGCTATCACATAAAACCCTGAAATCAGAAGGGACCCACACTTGGTTTATTGCTCTGATCCTGCCATCTTAAAACTCTTTATTTAAAAAGATATTTTATGTATTTATTTAGGTAATTATTCATTTATTTATGGCTGACAGATGCTGTACCACTGAGCTACATCCCCAACCCACTAACCTGAAGCCCCTAGTAAGTATTTTGAGCTGTTGGTTTAGAAGTGGAGTCTGACTGGACACTGGAACACAGGCTTGAGTAAATGAGAAATGTGAGAGAAAGGAAGGAGCTACATATTTTAATACTTACCAGTACTTTCCTCTGGGCTCGGCTTCACAAATTATGTAGCTTGTTCTGCTTCTCTGTGTGTCTCTAGAATTATTTTATTCTAATAATAGAATACCTGAGCTAGTCAAAGTTGTCCAGAAAAATGTAACCAATAGGAAATATAGAGATACATAAGAAGATTTTGCAGGGGGGAGATTGGCTCACATAAGTATGGAGACTGAGAAGTCCCATAATATGCTGTCTGCAAGCTGGAGAACCTGGAAAACTGACGATGTTATTCAGTCAAAGTCCAAAGCCTTGAGAACGGGAGAGGCTGCTGTGGAAGTTCCAGAGTCTGAAGGCCTGACAACCAGGAGAAGCTGTGTCCCAGGGCAGAGGAAGATGGATGTCCCATGTCAAGCACAGAGAACAAATGTATTCTTCCCTTACCTTTTGTTCTATTTTGACCTTCAGTGGATTAGATTATGCCCATTAATTCTTAGTCTACTGATTCAAGTTCTAATCTCTTCTGAAACACCTTCACAGACCCATTCACAAATAATACTTATCAGCTATCTGGGCATGCCTTAGCCCTGCCATGTTGAAACATAAGATGAACCACCGTAACAATTTTTCACTTATGATATTGTCATGTTAGTCTATTAAATTTTTATTTTAATGTTATATTGTAAGTATTCTTGGAGCTCCTCCGTAGGCGTTAGTTTATGAGAATCCTAAAGTGGTGTTTATTTTAAGTATCAGCATTAGTAATTCTAAAATCAAAACTAAGAGAGGACCAGGCATGGTGGCTCACTCCTGTAATCCCAGTGACTCAGGAGGCTGAGGCATTAGGATTCTAAATTCGAGGGTGGAGGCTTATGTAAATTAACAAAACCTTGTCTCAAGATTAAAAAAAAAAAAAAAAAAAAAAAAAAACAAGTTAGAGGTGCAGCTCAGTGAGAGTGCACTTGAAAAGTATGCATAAGGCCCTGGCTTAGCTCCCTGGTACTATAAAAAGAAAAGAGTAGATAAGAGAATGAAGATGTGTCAAATGGGGTTGCCATGGATTCTGAAGGCATTTCTAAAAGATTTTCAGAAGTATAGCATATCTATTCCCAAAATACTATTTCAGAGCGATTTCACTTGGATGTATAAATGCTGTTAATAAAGACGGCTACAGTGTGAATCTTAAAGGTCTCCCTAAGGTCTGTGTGTTAAAGACTTGGTTCCCAGAGTGGTGATGTTGGAAGGTGATGGAAGCTTTAAGAAATGAGGCCTAGTGGGAGGTTTTTAGGTTATTAGGGGTGTGTCCTCAAACAGAACAGTAGAACTTCAGCTCCTTCCTCTTCTTCTGTTTTGCTTCCTCGCCTTGAGGTGAGCAGTTTTGTTCCATCACACACTTCCACTATGGTGTGCTGCCTCCCATCAGAGGCTTAGAAACAATGGCCCCACCCAACCATGGACTGGGGCCACCAAAACTGCAACCCAGAGTAAATCTTTTCCTTCTATATGTTGATATTCTCAGACATTTTTTTAAAATAATGATGAAAAGCTGATTTACAGAATCTTTTTAGTATATAGTGATAATTATAAACACAAAAGTTTGTAGAATTGAAGTAAAGCCCAATTCTACTGTCTGATCTGATAGAACATCTTAAAAGAACAAAGTTTCCTATTGACCTGTTTCGGATTAATGATCTAGCAACCTCTAGTAAATATCAACATGGGTTAAGCTCAGTTCTAAGAAAAAAAATCCATATTCAGCTAATTAAAAATTTATATATATATTATAGTTATTTACTATAACTATCCATCTATCTGCCTTTCTATATCTATCTACCTATCATCTATCTATCTTTTATCTATCTACATCACCACATTCTACTTATGAAGGTACAATTTACTTAGGTAGTATGATGAACTACTGTGAAATCAGTTATGGTTGGATATTTTCTTCTGTTGTAAACTTTCCTGGAACAAATAAAAGGTTATTTGCATTATATTATCTATATGATGTCTCTCAAAAAGGAGAAAATAAGAGTTTCTAAGAGGCATGTTTCTTGAACTTTATTATGATTAAGAAATACCTGAAAAACTATAACAACTGCAGACTTACAATGAAAACCTGAAAGGTCACAGATCTTGGTTCTTTTGATCTGCTGGGGCACCTAGGAATCAATACATTTAATTTCTGGAAATACTGTTTCTATTTCCCTGAGTTTCCTCTGACCTCACTGGCTTCTCCTTCTTGCCATTTTTTTTTTTTTTTTTTTTTTTTTTGCTCATTCTTAGTTCTCTGACCTCTAAATTTTAGACCACAGGTTTCAACCTGTCTTTAGAGTCCTTTTCCATCTTCACTCACTCCCTTGATAATCTCATCCATTTTTATGACTCTCAAAGTGTCTACATGTTGATGACTCACAATTTTATATCCCTAGCTTTATTGTCCCCTCCATCCCAAACACTAGGCTTCCATATCCTTCCCTGATGTTGCCTTTTGAGTATCTAATGGATATTTCCAGATGCACTAGAAACAGACTCCGAGGCAGGAGTAAAGAACTAGTAGGCTTTATTTCTTGCTGTTGTTGCTATTATTGTTTCTGCTTTAGTTTGGAGGATGGTGAGGCAAAAGTAAGGAAAGAAGGAAGAGAAAAAAGGCATGAAGAAAGTCAATCAAATATTAAATACCAAGCCAGCTACCACTATGGACAACTGATATAAGCCTGCTGAGGGGATTCTGGGAACCAGAATAAAACATAGCCTCAGAGTAATTCTAGCCAGGGGCCAGAGTTCTGGGGTATTTATGTACCTGATCCTGCCAGTTGCTGGCTGATGGCTGTTTCTGGATAGCATTAACTTCCCACACTTCCAGCTGGTCCCTCTGGCAGGAGCTCTCACATAAGGATGGGAAGGGCTGGCCTTGAGAGCTGAGTAGGCAGGCACTGGAGCGAGCAAGAAGACAGATGGGGGCAGCACCACTTCTTCCCCAGGCACTGCAAATTCAACACGTCTTCTGACCTTCATGGCTCGCCCACTGCACTCTGCAGGCCCTCCTCTCAGAAGGGCAGCTCCATCCTCCTACCGGTCAGGCTGATAGCCTGGGAGTAACTGTCTTTTCCATTTCCCATTGCCCAGATCCAGTCCTCCACCAAATCTATCCATTTTCCCTTCAAGTTGCATCCTGAATACAGATTCTTTTCCCCACTTCTTCAGCTTATACAAGACACCAGATTGTCCTGATAACTGCCTGACCTGCCTCTCTGCATGTGCCTTTGCTTCAGCATCCACCCAGTAGCCAAATGATCCCTTTAAAATTCAGGCCAGATGATGACTCTGCCCTGCTCAAAACACTCTAATGGCTTTCTATGTCACTCAGAGTAAAAATCAAAGTGCTTTCTGTGATCGGTAAAACTTATATTTTAACAACTTCCTCAATCTCAAATTCCTCAGCATCCTAGGCACATTCCTGCCTCAGGGCCTTTGCATTTGCGGTTTCTTCTGCTCAGTGTGCTCACATCAGCTGGATTTTTTCCCATACTATCTTCAAACTTTTACTCAAAAGACACTTTTAAATTTAGAATTTTTCTTGCCATCCTGTATAAAATGTTAGTCTTTCTCATATGCTCTTAACCTTCCTTCTCAACTTAGTTTTTCCTTAGCATTTGCCACTATATAGTATATTAAATATTTTGCTTTGTTTTGTTTGTTTATTGTCTGTATCCACAATAAACGTAAGTACCTGAAGATAGTGATTTTAAATTATTTTGTTAATTGTAATATTCTCAATACCTGTTACCTTGTTAGTTCTCAATCTGATTTGTTGAATAAATGTATAAAATTCATACTGTTCTACTTCTTTGGGCTTCTTCAAATCTGAATCATAAGGCCTTTAAAAATTAATTTGGGGTTATAGCTCAGTGGTAGTATACTTTTCTTGCATGCAGGAGTCTCCAGATTCAATCCCTAGCCCAATATAATAATAAGAAGAAGAAAAATAAGAATAAGAATAATAAATAATAATAATTACACAGGATCAAACTAAAGTTTAACAGAAGGGCCTTTCTTCATGGCAAGAAATCCACGCAGTGGGAGAATAGACAAGGATTGACATCAATTGGCATAATCTGCACGGTTGGCACTTTCTTTCAGGGCGATGACAAATGACTACAATGTTTCCCCTCCTCTAACCACACCCTTTGTCAGTTAGATGGTTGTTGCTCAAGTAGTTGTTGCCTCAGGGCTTGGCTTTGTGATTTGCTTTTGCCAAGTGGGTCACTAGCAACCATGAGGCAAGCAGGGTGTTGGAAAGTGCCTACACAGAAGGCTGTCATGAGAGAAAGCCTGAGCTGGCTGGCTGGAGGAGGAGAAGTCATGAGGAAGATAACCGAGGCCATGGCCTGCCTAACCCCAAGCCCGTGAGTGAGGTTGCTGGATGCTACAGCTCTCAGCCCACTACCCAGCTGTCACAGATGTGGGAGGGTCTGTGAGAGGCCAGCTGAACAGTCAATTCTAGAGAACCACCCACCTAGGCCAGAGGCATATGAGCCAAAACGTTAAGAATTAAGTTCTACCCTTAGTATTTAATGTTTATATCTCATCCCTTCCCATTTAAACCATGTGGTTTGACCTTTTCTGAAAGCAATATGTCATCATTGAATGAACAGGATTGGCTGAATGTATTCTGAGCATACAATCTATAAAAATGCATCCTAATTACTTAGCTGCTTGTTATAATACATATGCCTGGTACCACATCATTGTGAAGAACATAAGTCGATTAAACTATTCACAACTATCTGGTATTTTTAGGAAGTACTAGTTATTGTTGTTGTTAGGTGCTGTTGAATTGGGTCAGACTCATTGTAACCCTGTGAACAACAGAACAAAGTCATACAGACTATCTTTTTATGTTTGAGCCCATTGTTGCAGCCATTTTTAGTCATGCCACATAAGCAAATGAAAGTCCCAGAGGCTTTACTCCATTCTTGTCATGAAGATTGACTCTACTTTGAGGAGGCAAGGCTTTGCCAGTTATTTCTTGAATGCCTTCCAGCCTTGGGGTCTCAATTTTCTGGCACTCTTTGACAGTGCTTCTCTGCTATTCACAGGGTTTGTAGTGGATAATTGTTTCAGGAGTGAGCTGCCAGGTTCTTCTCCCTAGTGTGTCTTAACCTGGAATTTCAGCTGAAACTTGTCCACCATGGGTAGGCTGGCTGGTATCTGGAAAACCCGTGGCATAGCTTTCAGCATCTTAGCAACACACAAGCCCCCATAGCACGGCAAGACAACAGACACATGGGGGCTAAATACTGATTGTTGTTGTTAGGTGCCATTGAGTAGGTATCCAACTCATAAAGGCCCTACATACAACAGGGGAAACACTATTGTCAGTGCTTCTCTGCTGTTCATAGGGTTTTCAATGGCGGATTGATTTTTGGGAGTGGGTTGCCAGGTCCGTCTCCCAAGCCTACAGCACCTGGTGTTCCCAGGAGGTCTCCCATCCAAGTACTTACCAGGCCAGACCCTGCTTAGCTTCCGAGATCTGATGGGATTGGATGCCACAGGGCTATGGTTTCAGGCAAGTACTGGTAGCATCTAATAATTAGGAGTACCTGGGAACCACAACAAAGTTCCCCACAATTTTGCTACCATGACAGTAAAGAGTGAAAACAAGTCAGACAGAATTCTGTTACATGTTTAAATATCAATTAACAAACACCAAAACAGCCAAAGCCTATTCCTTTAAGCACAATAAAGTCCCCACTCTCTGTCCTTTTATTCTCTCCAAGCACTTTGTGTGAAAAATTCATTCTGAGGTAAATGCAATAATGTTTTGACAACAGGATCTGCTAGGCCTCTATGAGTCAGGAAGTAGGAGCACCTATTAACTGAGAGACTAGATAAAGTTACTCTAGAACAATCAGGATAGTGGGTACAGCAGATTCTCTCAGTCTAGTCCCTCAGAAAGGAGGGAGCCAGTATGATCTTTCTAGCTTACTGTTGGTTTCTTTAGGTTTATCTTATCTGGGGTTCACTAAGATTTTTGAATCTGTTGTGTTTGTTGTCATTTTGTTATTTTAAAAATATTTTTAACTTAAATTGACACATAATAATTGTGTACCTAAACTGGGGATCCTGGCACATGCCTGTAATCCCAGCAACTTGGGAGATAAAGGCAGGAGGATTACAAGTTCATGGCCAAAGGCAGCCTGCATAATTTATTGAGATCCTGTCTCAACATATAAAATTTTAAAAAGGTGTTGGGGTGCAGTTCAGTGGTATAACAACTACAAAAGTATGTGTGGTCCTGGGTTCAAGTGCTAGTGCCGCAAAAAAAATTAAATTAAATTAAAAATAAATAAAAAATTGTAACATTTATGGAGTGTAATGTTGTAGGGAAAATTTGGGAGGAAATTGGCAAAACCTCCCAAACTGGGAAAACAGCTTTTGAATATCTGGTTTGTAAATTAGAAATCCCGGGAAAATGAAAGTAACTTGGTTGCACGTTTGTACAAAACCCTTCCTGATTGGACAACTGGACTGAAAGCTAATTGGCTTAGGCCATTCCGTAGGTGAACTATATAAACAGCTGCGCTGTGGCAGCTCCAGCTTTTTAGGCCTTTTGATCTCCTTCTTCTCCTTTTGCCCACACCATCAGCTAAGGAAGGCCTTCTTGCCCATTCCTGCCTGGACCACCGATGAGGAAACACCTCTCCCGCTGCTCTCCCCTGGACCTTTGGTGAGGAAAGAACGCTCTCTCATCTCAGTCATCAACAAGGAAAGAACCTGCTCTCGGTCTGATCACTGACAAAGCAACAACTGTTTCCTCGTGACCACCGAGACAACCAACACAGGTGTTTGCCCCTGGAAGGCAAAAGTGCCTGAGGCTTTTCCTTTCTCCCATCTCCTCCGGGGTCCCGAGGGCCACAGGAGTCTGTGCACCTCACCCGAGGGTCCCGAGTGAATTGTGTTTAGTATCAGTGTGCAAGGCGGCACCGCCCATCCGAACCTTCAGGCCGGACTGGGAGGCGTGTGCCCCACATAGAGTTGGCACCCGAACGTGGGGCCCAACAAGTGTGACATGTATACAAAGTCAATGTGATCAGGGTAATTTCTATATCTACCACCTCAAACATTTATCATTTGTTTGTGTTGGTAATATTCAAAATCCTCTACCTGCTATTTTGAAATATATTTTTAATTCTTGTCAAACAGTTGTCACTCTACTGTACTGTAGAACTCCTATTCAAGTGCACCTGTGAACCCATTAGCCATCCTTTCTCCATTTCTCCTCACTCATACCCTTTCCAGGCTCTGGTAATCATTATTCTACTTTCTAATTTTATGAGATCAACTTTCTAGTGTTCACATATAAGTGAAATCACACAGTATTTGTCTTTTTGTGCCAGCCTTATTTCTTCCAGCTCCATCCATGTCCTCCAGTTCCACCTATGTTGTTGCCGATGACAGAACTGCATATTTTTTTGTGGCTGGATAATATTTTAATGTGTGCATGTCCTACATTTTCTTTACTCACTTATCAGTGGATACCTCAGTTGACTCCATTCCATGGATATTGTGAATAATCCTGTAATGTGCATGCACATACACATATCTCATTGACACAGAAATTTCAGTTCCTTCAGATATATATCCAGTAGTGGGATTCCTGGATCACATTGTAGTTCTATTTCTACTTCTTAGAAGAATTTTCATACTGTTTTTCATAATTGCTGTACTAATTTACATTCTCACCAATGCCATATAAGAGTTTCCTTTTCTTTGTATCCTTGCCAGCATTTGTGTTTTGTTTTGTTTTGTTTGTCTTTTTGATAATAGTCTGAATTTGTAGGTTTGTGTTTATTGCCAAATTGTAAAGATTTCAGCCATGGTTTTCTCAAGTACTTTTTCATCCCTGTCCTTTTTTCTGTGCTTCTGGAACTCCAGTGACACAAATGCTGTTGTTGTTAGGTGCTACTAATTTGTGTCCAACTGGTAACAACCCTCACAAGGTTTTCAATGGCTGATTGTTTCTGGATTCATTCAGGAGTGGGTTGCCATGTCTTTCTCGCATTTTTGCGATGCTGGGGATCAAACCTGGGTCCTCAGAGAGTGCAGAGCAGCACTACAAACTGAGCTTAACCCCAGCCCCCACAAATGTTAGGTCTTTTGTTGTAACCCTACAAGTGCCTGTGTTTCTGGATTTTGATTGGTTTTCTGTTTGTTTGTTTGTTTGTTTGCTTGTTTTTGTTGTTGCTGGGATTGTTATGGGATATTTTTCCCCAGACTACTTATTTTCTGCTCAGGTTGAATAATTTCCAGTTTGCTAATTCTTTTCTTTGTTCCATCCATTCTTATTCTCTAAGTTTTAAATTTTTAAAATTTTTGTATTTTTCAGTTCTAATATTTCATTGTTTCTTCATTGGCTCTTCATTGTTTCTTCTGTTTCTTGGCTGAGACTTTTTATTTTTCACTAGTATGAAGTGTGTTCATAAATTTTTCATTGAACCGTTTTTATGATGATGGCCTTACAATAATCTGCTTAATTATTCTAATACCTCTGCCATCTCCATGCTCACATTTGTTGATTGTCTTTTCATTCACTTTGAGGTCTTTCTGTTCTTTTGTATGATGACTGATTTTCAACTGAGTTCTAGATATTTTCATATTCTGTTGTGAGACTCTGTTTAACTTCTGTCTTTGCTGGCTTTCTGTAACACCAGCCTGCAAGGTAAAGTTTCTCACTTGGCCACGCTTGACATCCAGGAGTGTGTGTGTGTGTGTGTGTGTGTGTGTGTGTGTGTGTGTGTGTGGTTGTAGGGTGAGCTCCTCATTACTCCAGGCAGTGCTGAGAATTCTGGCTCCGGACATAGTCTCCACTGGCACCACTGGAGGGAGATGCTGTTACCATTAGGCAATCATAAATGTCCTGACTCTTTAGTAGAACTCTTCTGCCCTTCTCCAGTAGGGTGGTATCAGGTAGAAGGGGAGTCTGGGCTCACCATATGGTCTCCATTGATGCCACAGGGCTGAGTCCTTACATTCTGACTATGATGAAGTCCCAACTCCCTTCTTAGCCTTCTCTGACAAAACCTTGACAGTGGTGGTGGTGATGATGTGGTTGAAGCCCCTATGAATGACCTCTTGAGGATAGACATCTCAGCTCTTACTTAACCTTGGTTTGCAGATGTGGAGCCACAGTTTTCTCTGTGGTGTTTGACTGGAGTAATTATTGCCTAACAGTTTCCAGTCTTGCTGGGCTGCCCCTTTCCAGTTCCTTTGGCTTATGTGTGTAGGATTTTGCTGAAACTATTTTTATTTTATGTCATTTTTTATTTGCACTTGATGTCAAGTTACTAGATTTTTCAGCTCCAAATGTGGGATATACAAAGCAAAAAGAAAATCCAGAAAAGTTGCCACCTGTCATTCTTTTGATCTTAAGGTCCCTGGCCAGTCTGCCTAATTCTCTTCGCCTTTCAGAGCTTTCTTTGCCTAGTAATTTTAGCTGTAATTAGTGAGAAGAATAGTGAAATGTACCTCTATCTCCCCAGGATTGAAAGTTGTCTATTATTTTTTTAAAGTCTTTGTCATCACAATCTTCATATGCTTTGTCACTATTCTGATTTCATCTTTTGCTAATAGTACTGGTCTTATAGATTTATAGAGTGCCATAGAGCTCAGCATGTTAATAGTTGCAGAGCATCTGACAACATTCACTTATGGGCAAATCTAGGCTAGGTAATAATGGAGCCATATTTATAGTTAGCTGAACACTATACAGGAAAGGTATTGATTAATAAGTCAGCATCAGAATATAGTGAGCCAACATCAGTATGGTTCAGGGCATAGTCCTAGCCTGGCCTCTTCCCTGTTGGAGATTCCTACAAACATTCAAGATGAACACCTTGCAAGTATTTTCATCTCAAAAATTGACAGTAGTAGGTAATACATATTTTTGTTGTTAGGTGCCACCAAGTCAGGTCCGACTCATAGGGACCCTATGCACAACAGAATAAAATACTACTCAGAACTGTGCCATTCTCCCACTCCACTATTGTCTGTGCCTCTCTGCTATTCATAGGGTTTTCAATGGCTGATTGTTTCAGTAGTGGGCAGCCAGATCCTTCCCCCAAGCCTACAGCACCTGGTATTCCCAGGTGGTCTCCCATTCAAGTACTAACCAGGTCCAACTCTGCTTGGTCTCTGAGATCTGATGAGATTGGATGCCAGGGTACTAACACTGTAGACAGTTAATACATTGTTGTTGTTGTTAGGTGTTGTGGAGTTGGTATCTGACTCATAGTGACCCCACATACAACAGGTGAAACACTACTGTCGGTGGTTCTCTGCTATTCATCGGGTTTTTGATAACTGATTGGTTTGGGGGAGTGGGTTGCCAGGTATTTCTCCCAAGCCTACAGAACCTGATGTGCTCAGGTGGTCTCCCATCCAAGTACTTACGAGGCCCAGCCTTGCTTAGCTTCCGAGATCTGATGGGATCCGATGCCAGTGCTATAGCTGCAGGCTAGTTAATACATAGGATCACAAAATTGGGGTTCAAAAACACTTAGGTTAAATGTTCTTGTTGTTCGTTGCTGTGGAATCAGGTTCCACTCACAGTGACACTCATAGAGTTTTCAACTGCTCATTCTTTCAGGGTTGTTTCAGGAATGGGTTGCTACATCCTTTTATTTTTGCAGCACCGGGGATGAAATACAGGGCCTCAGAGAGAGCAGAGCAGTGCTCTACCAACTCAGCTAAATCCCAGCTTAGGTAAAATAGCATTAGGAAATATACCATTTGCATTTTGGTTCAGAAAATCAATGATGACAGAGTTAATCTAATACTGGTTCTTATGGAGCAAGCAAACATGCAAACAAACAAACAAAAAAATGGAAGTCTTAAACTGAATTAATTTTGGTCTACAGCTGCCTCACTACATATTTTAAGTTTGTTCTAAGGGTTCTTCCATACATAGTGAACTGTACCATAATTTGCTATGTAAACAGACTATAATCTACTCATTACAAATAGACTATTGTTATTGTTGTTAAGTGCTGTCGAGTCGGTATCCGACTCATAGCGACCCTCTGTGCAACAGGGGAAACACTATTGTCAGTGCTTCTCTGCTGTTCATAGGGTTTTCAATGGCAGATTGATTTTTGGGAGGGGGTTGCCAGGTCCTTCTCCCAAACAAATAGACTAGCCTCAGCCAATTACAGGAGCCAAGCTTCTGTCAACTACATGCAGCCAACTGTTCACACCAGATCCAAGTGAGGCAAATGCTAACTGTTAACTAATTGAGTTATCTCTACCTCATCTCTGTTTTCTGTACCTCAAATCCTTTCTCTGCTATTAAAATAGCTTACGCATGTGATGGGGTGTAAAATTAAGAATCATTATTTCCATTCTGATGCCTGATTCTGGAACAGTAAATAAAGCCAGTTAAGATCTGCAAAACTAGGTTTGTCTTAATTTTATCTTTTAATAGAAGTTAGAACTCATGTAACTAGAAATTAAATGAGAAGCAAAGAAAATTGGTATTAATTCAGCCTGAATTTCAGACCATGTACTGCCACTGGCATTTTGTAGATATCAACGAATATCCTAGATTATATAAACAGAAGTGAATGGCCAGAATAAATAAAGTAGCTTTCTCACTATATGCTGAGGTGTTAAAACAATATGTGGAATATCTTATTTAATTGATGACAAGTGTGAAGGGTAACATGAAAGATTATGGAAAATTGTTTAATTTGATGTGGACGAGAATAGAAAATATGACAGACATCATGTGGAAAAAG
Source organism: Pedetes capensis (assembly GCA_007922755.1). Taxonomy (NCBI): domain Eukaryota; kingdom Metazoa; phylum Chordata; class Mammalia; order Rodentia; family Pedetidae; genus Pedetes; species Pedetes capensis. Next base: position 36,885 of record VMDO01004203.1, read on the forward strand.
AATGAATCATTCTCCTTAGCACCGGAAGTATAACGTAGTGAGCTCCTTGTTAGTGTAAGTATGTAAGCAATGGGAAAATCACCAATGATTAGAGATAAAACAAGATTCTGGACCAGATGCAGTCTAAATTTCCTTCTAAGAATCTTTGAATGCCTGTAAAGAGGATTAAAAGAAGAATGGTGAAATGTTAATGACAAGGGGTTTAGTCTCACAAAGCTAAGCACAGCTGGTTTGGCTTCAGTGAGATCCAGACATTAGTAAGAAAGAAAGATATTTTTAGTTAAGATAAATTTCGGCCATTATCTAAGAAAACAGGAAAATCAGGATTTTATAGGAGAACTTCGTGCAAACAAAAACTGGATTAAAGTTTAGGGGCTATTATTATTCCAAGAAAAGGGCTCTTGTTTTGGATTATTTAGTTTAAAGGTAATGAGATATGGGAACTATAAAAGACAAGCATTACTTACATGTATTTTAAATTAATTTCCTTTAGGGAGATAAGATTTCAAATTTAATTGTGAATGAGAATAAAAATGTCTCTCTCTGCTGACTTTTATTTCAAAATACTTTTTAAAAAAGTGAATCAGGTTGCCATCTAGTGACTGCTTTCAAGTTTTCAACTTGAAAGTTTAGAGACTTTTAAGAGTGGGTCTCCATGGTAGTGGTTCTCACCCTGCCTACACACTGTTATTGCCTGAATTTTCTAAAATACTGATTCTCAGGGCCCATCAAGGAATCAGTCTTTGTATGGGAGCCTCAGTAGTTGTGCTTTGTTATAAAGATCTTCAGATGACTCTACTGGACAGAGTCTGCCACTAGCATTTGAGGCATTTATGTGAGGAATGAAGTGTCACAGAGGCAGATTCATATAAAGTGCAGTACAGGCACTCCTTGAGTATCAATGGTGGTGTATCTCAACAACCTCACTGTAAATTGAAAAGATCCTAAGTAAAAAATGCACTTAATATACCTAAATTATGGGAGAAGGATGTGGCAACCCACTCCCAAGGCTATCCCGAAATAGTCAGCCATTGAAAACCCTATGAGGGTCACTATGTGTCGGATACCGACTTGACGGCACCTAACAACAACAACAATACGTAAATTCCTGGAGTTCATAGTGACTTTTTCTTGTTAAGTACCATCAAGTTGGGTCTGACTTATAGTGACCCTATGTACAATGGAACAAAGCACTACTCAACACTGTGCCATGCACATGATCTTTTTATGTTTGAGTCCATTGTGGCAGCCATCATGTTTCTTCTCATTTTGAGTTGTGCCGTATCAGCAAATGGAGGTCTCTGGGGCTTTACTCCATTCCCATCATGAAGATTGACTCTACTTTAAGAAGGCAACTCTTCTCCAGTTGTTTCTTGAGTGCCTTCCAGCCTGAGGAGCTCATTTTCCAGCACTATACTTGACAGCATTTCTCTGCTATTCATAGGGTTTTCAATGGCTACTTGTTTCAGGAGTGGGCCACGGGGTTTAGAGGGTCTATTTTTATATGATATCTTCTAAGTTCCTTTTCATTCATATTTCTATCATTTGTAGATAGGAGATATCCACTGGGACAAGCTGTCTCTTCCTCACAGACTGAAGCACTCCCACCATGTCAGATTAGCACAGGGGGATTGGACTGGCCATGGACATACAGGAGACCCACCAAAGTGATTTGAAGGTCATGGGGAAAGATGGCCATGCTAGTGAGCTCAAACCTGGACTTATATTAGAATTACTTGAATACTAATTAGTACCATTACTAATGAAAACTTTGAACCCCCATTCATGAACTTTAATCACAAATATTACTACAGCTACTCAGCAGTCCAATGTTTTTAAGATTGGTGTCAGACCATCTATGTCAGAATCATCTCTTTGCTAAAATTACAGCTTTTTTTCTTTATATAATGCTCCTGGAATAACTTCCAGAGGGTTTCTATGTTATTGTTTTAAGTAAAAATTGTTTACTTAAAATTACTATTTTATTAAAATTAAATTAAGTTATTTAAATTATGTTATTAATGCATTAAATGAACAATCATAACAATCTACTTAAAATTCAAATATAGTAATGATCATACTTCTAAACAGGAGGCTTCTATGCTATATTAAACCATACCCATATATGTATAAATTATTATTCATTGAATGACGCAGAGTGAACTCTTCATGTCTTTATCGTCCAAAGTCTAAACTACAGGTGTTTTCCTGGGCATATACTCAAATGAATCCAAATCAGCATACCAGAGAAACACCTGCACATTAGTGTTTATTGCAGCACTGTTCTCAACAGCCAAGATATTAAATCAGCCTAGATGTTCACCTACAGATGAATGGATAAAGAAGATATATACCTTCTTTATCTATCTATCTATCTATCTATCTATCTATCTATCTATCTATCATCTATCATCTATCTATTTGCCTGCATCCGTATGGCTACGGCTTTGGATCTCGTCAGATCTCCAAAGCTAAGCAGGGTCAGGCCTTGTTAGTACTTGGATGGGAGACTGCCTGGCAACACCAGTTATTGTAGACTTGGGAGAAGGAGCTGGCAACCCACTCCCAAAACAATCAGCCATTGAAAACCCTATGAATAGCAGAGAAGCCGTAACAATATTGATTCACTTGTTGTACACAGGGTCGCTATGAGTCAGATGCTGACTCGAGGGCAATTAACAACAACAACAACAACACATACACACAGACACACAATGGAGTTTTATTTAGCCATAAAAAGAATGAAATTATGTCATTTTCAGGAAAATGGATGGAACTGTGGATCATGTTAAGTGACATAAGCCAGATTCATAAAGATAAATACCACATGTTCTCTCTCATATGCAGAATCTAGATTAGATTTGAAAAAACAGCAGATACACACACACACACACACACACACACACACGAGACTTGAAAGTAAAAGGCGTACTATTTGGAGGGGAGAGGGGAATAGCAAGAGAGGAGAGAGAGCAAGGAGAGGTAGTGAGGAAGAAAATAAGAGGCAAAGTACATGATATAATTGTATGAAATTACAATAGTGAAACCTATGATATTGAAAACTAATTAAAAATAAATAAATTTTATGTTTTCATGTAGATTTTCTTGTAAGTATTATGTGAGTCCATTCATCATTTTCTTATCTGGGTTTCTGGCTCCTGTCTTTCCTGACTTCCTCAATCATTTTTTTCTAATCTTTTTTCCCCTACTCTTTCTCTTTCTTCACCCAAGTCCCCTTTCCATGACTTTCACATAGACCCATCTGTTTCTTCTCCTCCTTTGCACCATCTAATACTATATTTTACCATCTATGATTCTAAGTATCAATACCTTGACTAGCAGAGTTTACATTACTGGAAGTAGTTCTTGAAAGGTGGGCTTCTGTGAAAGCATCGTGGTGTCACTGAAGATGTATGCTTATTCTTGGTTCAAAGCCAGGCTGAAAGACTGAACTAGAAGATGGTATTATGCTTATTCTAGACTATCGCAGCAGTCTGTGGAGTGACTTCCTATGGCAAGTCTTCTTCTTTCCTCCTCTCTTGACCGTCACCACTTCCTAATCCTCTGGCTGGAGACATCTTTCTTAAGCTCTACAATACACAGTGTGATTTAAGGTCATAGATGCTGTGGCTTGTGTTTACTTCCTAAAATGTAGCCCCTCTAAATATGTAATTCCTGAAGGAATTATTATATCCTCACTCTTCCCTTCCTCAAAATTCCTTTATCATTGTATTTATATTTCTACTGTTGAATGCACCACTTTCTGCCTTATATCTTTGGAATTCCATTCTTCCTGAATAAAGTAGAGCCTTGATAAGGGCCAGGAGCATCTCTTCTCTTCTTTTGATCTTCACTGAAGTTTGTAAAATTTGGTTATTCTGTAAATGTCTTTCAACTGAGCTGAATTAGGATCAGATCTTTTGCCCCAATGTCCTCGAGTTGCCAAGAACAGATTTATACAGACTGTGAAATGAAGGTAGATATTTACAAGCAGAGAAATCTAAGCTGGAGAGATTAGAAGGAATGGTAGATGTGCAAATAAGTGCTGGAGCCTGGATCCTGCTTACAGGACTTAAGCTTTTCTTTTTGGGCACAAGGTGGCAGACTGAGTCCACATCAGTCATTCTTAAAAGCAGCTAAGACAGGCTGAAATTTTCTGCCCTATTTTGGAAACTTATGTTTATTAAAAAAAAAAAAAAAAAGTGAAAATGGTGCAGCTTAATGGCTGAAACATGAGTGTATGTATGGCCCAGGCCCTGTGGTCTGTGTCCATGTGTGTCTCTGGTCTTCTGTATTTGGACTAAGTTCTCCAGGTCTGCATCTGAAAGCAATGCAATACAGATGTTGAAATGTTCCTAGTTTCCCTATGTGGATGAAGAAGATATGATCCTTTTCAGTGTTTTGGAGAAATATCCATGAACACTCAAGCATGGAGAGAGGAAACAAAATCTGAGCAAGGAATTGAGATGTGTCCATTTTCCACTATATAGCAGACCAGGACAGATGACTTTTGGAAGCTCCTTCCTATAAAGACCCAAAGAAAGCACTTGCTTTGCCGATCGATTCATGTTCTTCTTTTGCCATCCTAAATTTTTTAATGTGCTGAGATTTCTCACATGTAAAATTCCAACATAATCTAGAATATGAATGGCACAATGATTTCAATTTATTTATCTGCAATTTAAATTCTGATACAGTGTTCTTCGCTTCATTAATTGCCTCCAGGTTGTTTGTTTGCTCCTTTTTTGACAAAATTTATCTTTTATTAAGAAAGAAAATTCTATCAGAATAGTTTATGATGGAATTCTTATGGTGCTACCAGGCGATATGTTAAATCTTTTCATTGATATTGACCTTTGTGGTATCCAGAGGATAGAGAACATAGAAAACATAGAGAAATGAGAGAAAAAAAGATATTCATTGTTTTCTGATTCTACTTAGCATTTTTTCAAGTTTCTCTCTTCTTCTATATATGCATATAACATAGGGCTGGGATTAAGCTCAGTTGGTAGATCGCCGCTCTGCAGTCCCAGAGATCCCAGATTTGATTTCCAGCATGGCAAAAATGGGAGAAGGAAGTGGCAATCCATTCCCAAGGTAATCCCAAAACAATCAGGCATTGATAACCCTATGAGGGTTGCTATGAGTCGGACACGACTTGAGGGGACCTAACAACAACAACAACAACAACAACAACAACATATATAACATAACATCTATGTATGTATGCATATATGTATACATATGTTTCTATATATGCACATTTATATATGTAAAATAATTACCTGTTATGTATATCTTTCTAGATCTATGTAACACATGATAGTATAGTCAGTGTTTATAGGCAAAAGCTCTGGAACCAGGCTTCCTGGGGACAAATCCAAGCTTACTATTTGGAACACTTAAGTACAGTTCTGCTTCTCACTTTCCTCGGCTGTAAAATGTAAAGATACCCATATAATAGGGTAGCTATGCAGATTAAAGTATTTATAGATGGTGGCACACAATAATCCTCAAATTATGTTAGCCGTTATTATTTGTGTGTATGTGGAGAATTTGATTTATTCTTTAGATTATATTGGCACATAGATTTAGTAAGAAAGCATCTATTATCTACCTAGTGTGGGAGTTTAGACTTTTTTGAAGGTATTAAAGTGCTGTATTGACATTCACTTCTGTTACACATATCATTCAACTCAGTAATCTAGGTGCTGGACAGAATGTGCCAGTCATGACTTCTGCTGTTTGGGAGCTTACATCTTAAAAAAACAAGAGAAATAATATGTACTTTTCTCTCTTCAACCTCTTTCTCTTTTTCCTCTTCTCTTATAGAAGAATGTCGAGGATGGGGAGATATATCAGGAATTCAACTCAGCTATCAGTAACAACAAATAAACAGAGGCCTAACAAATGGGTAATTGTTTTTTCTCACAGGAAAAAGACACCCGAAGAGGAAGCTAATGGGGATAGTTCTGTGGCATTGCTCTGCTTATTTTGTCTTTTCTCTCATGGCCACAAAATGGCTGCTGCACCCCAGGTATCATGTTCATGCTCAACCAAGAAGAGCATAAGAAAGTAGGCAGGTTAGTACCAGCTGTGTAAGTTCCTGTTATTGGGGTGATAAAAAGCCTTCCTGATCTCCTCCTCATTCCTTATCAGGAGACTTAGATCTAATTTCCAGAACTGTGTCACAATCCACCATTAGTTGGAAAAGCATCTACATTAAAAAAGGGAGAAAGAAATAGGCTGGAATAATTCGGGATCATACAATGCATAGTATCTGTTGAACTAACCTTCTGCCTTGCCTTTTCATTTATGTTTCTCTTCCCCAAATTCTCCAGTTGCCTTTTGTCCACCACATTCTCTTTTTTGGAAGAAGGCAGAATTGAGAAAAGTGATAACATGAGATTTATTTCAGGAAGTAAAATTAGCCTCATATGAAGTTGTAAATGCACAACTGAGGAAAGAGCACAGATGGACAAGAAATAAGAAATCTTTATGAGAGCAAAGGGAGGCCAAGAAAAGCTGGCATAGCAGAATGGGATGAGGAAGCACTTATTTGGACTTATTTTATATGTCCTTCCTTAATTGGAGGCAGAACTAATCTTTTTGCCTCTGAATTGATGAACCACAGAAAACAAGTTTCCTATGGATCTTTTAATTACAGAGTGCCATAGAGAAATACTATTCATTTTCATATCAACAGAACAAACAACATAATAAGGCATTTGTGACATTCACAAGCTATCCTAAAATGACATTCAAATGTTACCTATTAACATATATCTTTAGTGAGTGCTTTTCTTTAAAGATGCATTATTACTTTAAATAGAATTTCATACTATAAGTAGCAAAAACTCCCACCAGGAGACCAGACTTGTTAGCTTGCACAGCTCCCCACTCTTTCCCCTGTTCCTCTGCTTGCCCCCAAGGCCAACTCGCAGAAGCAGGTATTTGAACTGGTGTGCAGCAGGGAATTCCCAGGTGACTAGTCTCCATGGCTCTCACTGGAACTGTCACTGTCAGATGACTCACTACTGTCATCCCTTTTAGGGGGCTGAAAGTTCCTATTGGAATGGGGTTTTCTATAATGCCAAGGCCCTCTCCTTTGTGACAAACCCTTGTTCTGTGCAAAATTATTTTGTCCATGGGGTACAAAATGGTTTTTCCTGCTGTGTGTTATTATATTCCTCTCATTGCTGGGGCCATAATGGGAGCCTATTTCATTTTTAACTTCATTATCAAGACTATGAGAAGGAATTAGTGCACCCTGACTTTTACCCTTACTAGAAAATTTTTGCTTTTCACTTGGGGTCACTTGGTGCCTATTAGATTGTTCTGTACCTTTTTTAGAACTACCCTTGCCATGTTTAGGAATTTCATTATAATTGCCACTTTCGATTGCATTACCACCTCCTTCTTTTGTTTTCTCTTTTGAAGGCACAGGTGGATAATGGAACTCCACTTTTCCCTGGTGAGCATTTTGGCTGCCAGTATCCACTCTGTTTCCTTCTTTTCCAGGGAGTTCCCTAAAATTGGTACTGCCAGTGATGTCATTGCTGCCTTCCAGGACTCTCACACCAGTTGTACCTGCATCTTTTGCTGTGCCACCCTTGGTTACAATGGCATTTCCACCATGTCTTTCTCCCTCCGGGACTTCATTATAACCTGGTCTTCTCCTGTCATGATTAATGGTCTCAGCCTCACCTGGGCCTGAAATCCCTTCTTGAATATCTGTACTTTCTAGGACAAGACCATTAGCTCCTCCTTTGCCAGGAATGTCCTTAAAAGGTTGGCCATCCCCACTGAAAGGAGAGATGTCATTGTCCCCTCTCTCGTGAAGGTCTGTGTAACCACTGCCTTCAAAGTCACTGGGGACTTTTCGGATTTTGGGAAGCTGTTCTAGGTAGTGAGTGCTGCGTCGGATATGATGGGTGCTTTTGCTTTTTGCTAGGCTATCCTGGCCTTGGGGATTTCTCTGATCATTTTTTTTACCTTTTGAATGGACATTAGCGTGGTTGACACCTGCTGGAATTTTGCTTAAAACATTGTTAGGTTTCTTCTCTATGTTTTTGTTACCTCCCAGTTCAGTCACAATCACTGGCCTCGTTAGATGCTGCATGTTATTTTTCATGACAGCTGTGCCATATTCTTCTTGATCATGTAGACTGCTGATAGCATTGTCCCCATCTATAGCCCTTTTATCACCAGTGGGTTCAGGATACATGGATATCATGACATCCTCGTGGAAATTCTCTTTGCTCTTGGTACTGTGGTCTTCACTTAGTGTCTGTCTATTTGCAGAAAGATTTTGAGATTTACTACTTTGGTTGTTTTCATTGGCTTCAAAAAGGGACAAGTCTTTCTCTCTTTCCTCGATAAGGATTTCTTTAGGTGTTAACTCTTGATTTCTTTTCTTGTCAAAATGGTGAAGAGCAATATTGTCTTTGCTTCTTTCTTCCTGCTAAAGTACAATTTTAAACATAAAGTGATTATTATATTTTTAAATCTGATAATTCTTCAGCAGTATTTTTAAAATCATATATTTAATAAAATTTCTATTAACTCAATAAAGGTTTATTGTCAGAGATCATTCCCAAATGGACCAAAACTGGTTTCATGAAGAAAGAAGTATAAGCTAGGCTTGATGGATGGGTAAGATGCAGATACTCCCAAGGGAAATGTGGAGAATATTTTGAGTAAATGGCAGAATTGTTTGGAAATAGGAAACAGTTGAAAGATAGTACAAATAAGTCTATATGACCTAGGTGGATTCTATATGACCTAGGAGAGATTCTAAAGAAGAGAAGAAGAAATAAATTCAGAAATGTACAATAGGGCCAGATATTTAAGAAGGACATGAATTTAAGAAGAATGTGATTAAAGAGCATGATTTTTTTTTTTTTTTTTTTTTGCAGTACTAGGGGTTGAACCCAGGGCCTCGTGCTTGCATGCTATGCAAGTGCTGGACCACTGAGCTGCGCCCTCAGCTCCCCTTTTTTTTTCTTTACTTTTTGAGACAGGGTCTTGCTAAATTACCCAGACTTCCTCTGGTCTCGAACTTGCGATCCTCCTGGCTCTGCCTCCCAAGCCACTGGAATTACAGGGGTGCCCCACCAGGCCCCAGTTAAGAGTATGATTTTTATGTCACAAATATTGAGTCATTGCAAGTGAAAAATGAATTTCATATTCTTTTAGTGGTAAAAGAGGGTTAAACCCAGGGCCTCACACATAATTTTATAAGTGCTGTATCACTGAGTTGCACTCCCAGCTCCTTTATATAAATTAAGAAGGCTGCCTCTGGCCTTGAACTTGTAGTCCTCCTGCCTCTGCCTCCCAAGCCACTGGGATCTGAGCATCGTTATTTAAAAGAGACCCAAAGCACTATTTAAACTATTAGATAATCTTAAATTAAGATAGATGGGAGAAGGACCAGGCAATCCACTCCCAAGGCAATCCCCAAACAGTGAGCCATTGCAAACCCTATGAAGGTCGCAATGAGTCAGATGCTGACTCAAAGGCACCTAACAACAACAACTTAAGATAGATTGAATTTATATACATTCCCTTGCCTATCCATTATACCACAAGTAGAAGCGCTTGAACATTAGAATGACTGTAGACAGAATAAATACCATACTTTTATTTCTACCTCCAAATTGTAGTATGAGCCTCTTTGCCCTGACCATAGCCCTGTTTTCATTAGTAAAGCTTAGTTTTGTGCACTTTTTGGCCACACTTCAGTGTTGGGTCTTGTTGAGCATATGAACATCCTCTAAGTTGTGTTAATTAAGGACGTGGAAATAGATGATAGCTCCCAGATAGAGAAAAAAGAGGAGTCAGCTGGAAGCTCCATTTTGGGGGCAAGTCTGTAGGGAAGATAGCAAAGAAGATAGAAAAAGCAATGCAGGGAAGCCAGGATCATAATGAATAATGTCAAGAGAAATAGCAGACAGGAGTTGGCAAATTTTTTTTTCTTAATCCTTCAATCCTTTACTCATTAAAAGGAAAAGAACACAGGTATTAGAATCAGTTGCCTAATTCTGCCATTTATGACCTGAGTGATCTTGGGAAACTTATTTTACTTCTTTGAACATCAGGGTGTTTTTTTTTTAACCTCTAAAATTGAAAACAATGAGCCTACTTTTCAGATTTGTTGGGAGAATTAAATGGTTTTGTTAAATGGCATAATGCACATAAGACATCTAGGACAATAGCTATCATAAAACAAGTTCGATATAAATAACTACCACTTCATACAGAAATGTATGGAGCCCCTTATGGAAGAGGGTTTGCTTTCCTGTACAATGTTAATCATAGCCATTTGATTACAGGATGCACAACTGTCTCCCAGTGTCTGAACTTCTCTAATGTGGTTGTAGTGGCAGTGGAACATGGACTCATTCTGGACTGTGCACTGACTGAATATTGCTCTCTGGCTGTAAGTTTCACAAGCTGTGGTCCTTGGTGACATATTATGAAAAATGGGGTTTTGAACTCTTCTCCCATCACCAAATAGGAATACTGTTCTTGGAGGACCACCTGCCTTTATATGCATCATATTTTTAGCAACAGTGGTGACATTGTTGAATCAGCTAACCCTTGAATTTAAGGTAAAAATGGAAGTGAGCACTACACATTTGAAGCTTGTTAACATTCAGTCTGTAAAAGTGCCAATGTGTAGTAATTGTAAGATATAATTTGAAGTGATCTATTTGTGGAAATTATGACATCATTATTCTCTAATTCTTTATATGCCAGTTGTATTCTGAAAATAGGTAAAATTTTGCTATGAGGAAAAAATAAACTAGAAATATCTTTGTAGGGAGATGCTTATGAATAAATCATATTTTAAACATTTGATTTAAGTCATGGAGTCCTGGAAAGTTTTACTCGGACATTGATATTTCCATTTCAATAGTTTATTTACTCATTTGCTAATATAACCTTTTGAGTTAAGCAGGTGAATTAGAAAATCAGTAGATTATAATAATCCTTTCTTAACTTTTTTTCTCTCCATAGTCTGAAATAAGAAGTTTAGTTTTATTTTTGGTGCTTCTACTAATTTTCAAAGAGCAGTATGTTTACTAATGAATTGTGTGCATTTGGTTAGAAGACTAGTATTCTTTTATAAAGAGAAACATGAAACAATTCTCAATTCTTAAACTGTGATAGGTGACAGTTAATCATGTGTTGAAGAAAATATTAATAGGAAAAACTTTCTTTTTTGTGTCTGCATATAGTAAGTGATCTAATTGCATCACTGACTGTGATGATCTATTTATCAGTTGACTGGTCATCTTTCCTATGCTCTGCCTTTCTATTTCCATGCCTTGGCTCATAGTATTCTGTTCTAGGAGAATGGCCTCTCTACCCACTTCTGTTTTCTCCAATCTTACTCATCACCAAGGCCTAGCTTATTATTTCCATCATGTAGTTTTCCCTGAACACTAATCAGGAAGTAATTTTTTTCCACTCCATGCCCTGAAAGCATGATTTTCTTTTTTCTTTTCTTTTCTCATTTTTCCTTCTTTCTTTTCTTTCTTACCTTCTTTCATTCTTTTTTTAAATTTTTCTGTACTACTCACATGGAACCTTCCACATCCTGTCTTGGGTTTTAATAAATTTTATAAGTGCCTCCTGTTTCTTTTCTCACCGTAAGATCTTGAGTAGAAAGAATTGTTTTCTCAGTCATTTTTCTCAACATGCACATGTCACAACAAAAAAGTTTTAACTAATTTAAATAAGCAGCTAGATGCCATGTCAAGTATATTGAGCAGAATAAAATAACATCCTAAAGGGAAACTTCTACTTCCATGGAAAATGAAGCCTGATTCAGAAAAGTAAATAGTCCTGTTGCTGATGGCACTGGAAGCTGTTTCTAGCTCTCTGGGCAATGACTCTGCAAGAAGGGACTGAGTGAATAGAATTACTGTCCTGCCAATGACAAGAACCTCATTCATTCTCTTCTGAGCATCCCAACACAGATGGAATCATCCATGGAAAGAATGTCCCTCTTCAGGCCAAAATGATTTATCCTATCAACTTTCTTCCCTGCTGAAATCCTTACCACTAGAGCATATGGCAGAATGTGTCCAGAAAACCTCCTCATAAAAACCAAATATTATTCAGACATAGCCACACAGCCATCCATGGGCATCCGGGGTCTCACAAAAATCACACCTTCAGCAGCAGATCCTGAAGCGGAGCAGGATTTACACCAGAGCATGATACAGGAAGATTCTGGAACACAGAGTTGCATGGTAGGGAGGCTTGAGAAACTTGGGAGTGTAGGGGAAGGGAGAAAGTCACCAGCCACACATAGAAACCCGAGAGCAGGCAAAAATAAATTTTATCTCCCCGACAATTTACTCTAGGGTTACTCTTGAGTGTGACCCATGAAAAGCGCCATTGCTCAAGGGCCTAGTTTACCTTAATGTCAGTTTGATTTTTCTTCCCAGATGATTTGTAAGCATATTTAAAAATATAATACTCATGTTTTTCATGGTGGTCCTTGTACATTATCTGTAAAAACACATCATATTAAAGCGGATTAGTCTCTTACTAGGAAGTTTTCAGGATTTCTTTCTAGTAGGACAAGATCTTTTTTAACTTTGGTGAAGTCAAATTCTAAGTCAGACAAATGGTAATACTTCTTATAACCACAGGAGGGTGTGTGTAAACCGACCCCTGAAGACAGCAAGTTGTTCCTTCTCTCTTTTCTACAAATCTCTACAATGTGCTTTCCCTAAGTGTGATAGTCAACTGCTTTTCCTCCCAAGGTATATCAGTTTTACCAAATGTCAATGAAACAGAATTATTTTCAGAGGAGAGGGCATTAGGAAAAAAGCAGAATTTATAATACTCATTGTACTCATTGTCTGACGTCCATTGAAGAAATTCCCAGAATGAACATTTGGGTTTTTAAGCTTGCCATTTGAGCTTTTGTAATTTTCAGCTGAGATAAAGAACAGAAGATTGTTATTTCTCAGAACAGAATTTTCTGAGACCACCAGGTAGAAACTATGGTAGGCAGAAGAAAGCCGCAATCTGGTAATCTGCAAAGCTGAGAGTGTTTTCTCAACTTTCTGGGTTCATATGGAAAGTTAATTCCATGTGAGCTGAACCCCCATTAAGACCCATTAACTAGCTTCTCCTTTCTTTTTTTGTTTATCAGTTTGCTTTCATGTACACTTGTGAGAATTCTTACTCATTTATCCCTCTGAAAGTTGCCTAGCAAAAGGAAGAAATCATATTGAAGCACAACGATCTCTGTTCAGAAAATGCTTTTCTTGTTTTCTATCACACATTGGATGTATTACAATACCTAATTAACTACAATGTGCCAAAATAGTATTGGAAATTTTTTGTACTTTTATTCTAAGTACACAAGAATATTTTGGCAGTTAAAATGTTCTCCTACTGACTTTTTCTTTACAGAGCCAAAATAGAGTTATTTGAAAAGAATAAATCTGTTTACCCTCTGTTCTTCCACATAGCCTTGCCTATTTTTCACAGTCTGTGGTTGGAATGTCTGCAAGGAAATAAGGAACACAGCTCACCAAATAGAACATTCTTTCATTCATTTCTTCACAAAACAAATATTTCACCTCTTTCTCTCTAACTGGCTTATATTAGTCAATGTAGAATATCACCCTGACCAAAAGAAAATGGATCCACTCTTCCTTCAATATTTAACTGAGTATTATGAAAGTGTCACTTTCTTTCTTCAGAGGGAGACAATGCCATGTCCACTACAGAACCAGCTTCTAGCATGGCGACACACCATGTAGCATGGAGCTTGGAAGCCACTGGGAGCCATGGGAAAATAATTTCACTAGCAAACTGGAGATACTGTGTATAAGTTCAGTGCTATGGATTGTTCGAGTGCAGGGATAATACAAATTCAGTGATTGTTATAGTGAATGAAGATATGATGCAGATGGTCCAAAAAGAGTCAAACCACACCCTGCATATAAAGATGCACCCAGGGATAGGCCATTACCCTTGCCAGTCATCTAGCCAGATGCTTCCCTCAGGGAAAGGAGAAAAAAGGTGGGCAGCGGATTAGGATAAATTCTCTTGGGCTGAGGTGAAATTACCAAAATTTCTTAAGGATTCCTGGGGATGAGGGGTCACTACTGATGTAGAGAAGGGCCAGAAACTAGGAAGAAATAGGCCCACATAGCTTTTCCAGTCCTTTGGGCGGGAAGTGTCATAGAATAGTTTGCCAAACAGAACCTAAGTTTTCTATGAAAGAAACAGATATAACAATGCTTTATTTCTCAGTATTTCTATTTCATTATTTATTTTTGAAACTTCTTGCTTGTCTCTGATGTAGCAAGGGGGACCAATAAGTGGAACATGTTTGTGTTTCAGCATGTGTACTAACATGGAACTGGGCACCATGGTGGATCAGTCACAGCAGAGAGAGGAGCCACTAGGGAAAGATTAAAAATAGAGGCAAACAGTTTAAGGACCACCTCAATCAGCGAAACTGCTCACCTAAAGAGTATTCTGAAACCTGAAAGTCATGGATTTTGGTTTTCTTGACTGGACTTTGCTTGATAAATCCTCTTAGAAATATAAAGTCAAAAGTTTAGTAAAACTAACCCACTGGCTGCACTCCAAGGTCTATCTGCCTAATATTCCATTTCATTCTAGAAACAAACAATAGTTTGTCAATACGTATTATATCTATGTGCATGCTTTCATTTCAACACACTATATTTATATAGCACCTTACAGTTTTCAAACAATTTCGCATAGAAATCTCATTTGAGTCCCATGATAACCCTTATGAGATTGGCAATAGAAAAAACAAAATTGTCTACACATACATAGCTGGTAGTAGTAGACATGGAGATATTTTAACCTGAACCCTTTGTCTCCAAGTCTCAGATTAAAATAATAAAATTGTAAGTAGCTACATGTGAAAGAACTTTGACTGAGAAGAGGAAATGTTCCTGAAGTTTATATTAAATGTCTTCAAGATATATCTTATATTTTATTCTTTTCTTGCATTTCTTTCCTGTGTTGGTTCTTATATGATCTGTGTATATAAATTTAGACTATTGCATCATTCTTAACTAATATTAAAAGAGTGAAAACAGTTCTCAAAATAGGGCTATAGGCAGAAAAAAAATTAAAAATAAAATGGATATATATTAAGCAAAATAAAGAAATGAAAGCATGCACATGTTACAGAACACACATGTGCACACTCACACTTCTATATGCATTAACTATAGAACTTGACAATATAGAGTACCATAGTATGTTGTTAGGTGCCTTTGAGTAAGTGTCCAACTCATAGTGGCCCTACGTACAACAAGCAAAACAGTATTGTTAGTGCTTCTGTTTTCAATGGCTGATTGTTTTTTGGGAGTGGGTTACCGGGTCCTTCTCCCAAGTTGTTTTTTGGGAGTGGGTTACCGGGTCCTTCTCCCAAGTCTACAGCATCTGGTGTTCCCAGGCGGTATCCCATCCAAGTACTAACCAGGCCCAGCCCTACTTAGCTTCCAAGATCTGACAGGATCAGATACCACAGTGCTACTGTTTCTGGCACCCTACTATAGTTCATAATTTATTGTGAGTTACTATAAAGTCTAATCTAATTGTGTATAGATGGATATTAATTGAATTACATGGCTTGATAATAATCTTTTATTTTCTCACACTTTAGAATTGGTATTTGGCTTATGAGTCTAAGACACATGTGACTCAGTGTATACCAATTTTTTATGCCATCAATGTATTATTAAATAATTTAGATAATTACTAAAATGGAGCCTATATGTCTGGGAGAAAGCATCATGTTAACCATTCATAATGTGAAATTTTATCTCTGTGCCCTTGTTGAGACTCTTTCATTTGAAATCAGCACCCCTCCCTATTCCCCTAAAATCCATTTGGCGGTTGTCCCAGGCTTGAATGTACCCCTGTAATGGAGATGACATTGTCTGCCTCTGGGAGGAAGGCTGGCACCCTCCTTTGGCCAGTGGTCACTGGATTGATGTTGACATAGCACTTTACTGGAAAATGGTCAGAAAGCAACACAACAGCTGGTCCTTGGAATGTGTTTCTCAAAATAAATTCATCCTCAGCTGGTTGGATTGAAGTGGGTCAGCAAGACCCACGCGGCCACCGTCCTGCCTTAGTGCATGCCTCTGTGGCCCTTACTGAGTTAGGTTGTGTGGAGTGGGCCTGACAGCTGTCTCTTTTGAGCAGTACAACACTAGGGGTGGAGGGCATGCACTTCCCAACTTCAGCATCTCACCAGATGGTATGGTTCATCTTTGTCATCCTAGTTACCCAACTGGTCACCCACTCACTCATGACCTATGTTTAAACATAGTTGGCAATGGAATGATTACTTGTCTCCATGGTTTTCCAACCAAAAATGTTACTCTGAGAAGTTATGATGCTGTTGAGACATTATCTAATTAGCACTGTGTCTCCACTGCAGAAATTGTATGTAATGCTCAGCATTGTCACAGATAATTTGGTCACATCCTGAACATTCATCTGGGTGAGTCAGAAGAAGAAAAGACATAAAAGGCAATAGTAGCTTGATTTGGGTTAAGTTTATGGATAATACTTCCATCTTTAGCCTCACTGATGAAGAGAACATCATTAGCAAGATGTAGCAATATTGAGGTATTGAAAGAAATATAGAAACGTTCTTATCCCTTTGCCTTGACATATATTTACAAAATATAGTTGCTTAGCTTTAAAATATTTATGTCAAACTCAAATTCTTCAAGTGTTTAGTAAAATACTGAAAGTTTCTTCTGACATTACAATTTATTGTTGTTGTTAGGTGCCATAGAGTCAGGTCTGACTCATAGTGACCCTATGTACAATAGAACAAAACTACCGGACACTGAGCCATGCCTGTCACTGTTGTCAGTGCTTTTCTGCTATTCATAGCGCGTTTTCAATGGCTGATTGTTTCAGGAGTGGCTTCCCAGGTCCTTCCCCCATTTTTGTGATGCTGGGTATCAAGCCCAGGGCCTCAGAGAGTGTAGAGCAGCACTCTACCAACATCCAGCCCCATAATAACTAGAGTCTTTGAATATTACTCATTAGTCTCAGCCAACTTGAAACATTGTAGCTATCTACGGGTTTTCTCAAAAATATTGTGTTTGGTGTTTGGTGTGTTTGGTGTTATTTTGGAATTCAGCACATGTTAATTGAGGGCTTCCTTAATCACAGGCATCTGGTTTAAGTGCTGGATGCTTTCTATTTGCCTGATACTTTATCATAACTGAATTAGGTAAATGCTACTAATTTAAATATACATTGCTATAGAGCAAGACATTATGTGAAACATAAATTAATTTGTTAATGCTTACTGGTGCTGCCCAGGTCACACTGAAAAGGAGCACTCCCACATACACAACTTGCATCTTTGAGAATCTCTGTGAAAAGATAATAACATCTTACTCTAAAGCATTGCCAAATTATGAACTGTAGCCATAAATGAAGCGATATATATAAACATCCTTTCCCCAGCAGTCTATTTCTTTTTACTATATACAGTTACATATTTTATATAGTTAAGACTATAAAGTTAGCATTATATATAAAATATTTTTGTACAATTTATTTATAGCTGAGTATGGGTATTTTAACTTTCATATGTCTACTTATTCTAACATAAAAATGAAAGTTATTGAACATAATTAAAACAAGTCAGTTGATAGAAATGAATTTTATAGACTAATTTATTTAATTTTTTTAATTTAAGAATTTCCTATTAGCTTTTTAGTGCACAGCTTAATGAGATTCATTATAACATTTCCATATATGCATACCATTGTACATTCCTCATGTCCACCTCCCCTATTACCCTGTCATGACCCTCCAATCTCCACCATATTTATTTGCTCTATTATAGCCCTATATTTTTCCTCTTTTCTTTTGAAAGACATCATTCAATATTTGTAGAATTCAAAGTGACAGTAAGTTAATGTTGCAATTTATAACAATTTCTTTTTTTTTCCGGTACTAGGGGATTGAACTCAGGGCCTCACACACACTAGGGAAGTGCTCTAACACTGACCTGCACCTACAATTCTCTTTTCATTTTTTATTTTGAAACAGGTTCTCTCTAAATTGTATGAGGCCTCTGGCCTCAAACTCATCATCCTCCTGTCTCAGCCTCCTGAGTTACTGGAATTAGTCTTGCACCCCAGCACCCAACTTATATTACAAGTTCTTTAAGTTAAGTGTGTCAGGTAGCAGACACCACTGTGGGAAATGAAATCTCATCTGATTCCAGGCTGGTGCCCTAATATACATCTTCATATTCATTAACAATGTATTTGAAATAGTTGCTATCCAGGGACTGGAGTGTGAAATAATTTATGTAATTACTCATACTAATAGCCTTTATTAAATATTAAAATGAACCAGGCACTGTTCTAAGAATTTTATATGCCATTAATTATCTGAGCTTCACAATAATCCTATAAGCAAGGAGACATCACTTTGGCTGTTTTATAGATTAGAAAATAGACACAGAAAGGCCAACTAACTTGTCCCAGAGTTCACAGAACTCTGGGAAGTAGGATTGATATCAAGGCAATGTAGTGTATAGAGCCAGTGTCCTTAATCAATACCCTATACCCCCTCAAGTTTCTATTCTTTTATCAGAGAAAAATCTACATGGATTCACTTAAAGGCAAATCATACTTTATATTAGGCTCAACAAAATGATGCACTAACATTTACTTATGGATAAAAGTACATAGTTTATAGCTGGATAAACATATTAGCAGGATCTAGTGAGCTCAGTTAAGTAACCATTAATTGAAAAATATATATCCACATACCTTTAGACTAACAAATGTTGGTTTTAATGACAATAAATATTTTACTAACTGCCACATAGACATTTAGCAACCAATATGAAAATGACAAATTTATATCATCCATTGTGATTACTTTAGGGGAAAACACTTTCAATGGGAAAAGTAATTTAAATATTCTTGCACTCTTTAAATATTTCAAAGTAAAAATTTCTATTTGGATAAATAAATAAAATTACTAAATATATTTTAAAATACTAAATTATTCTGTTCCAAATTAATACAAATTTAAAGATCTTAATTCAAAATATAATATAGCTTTCAGAGTATTTTATAGATCTGGACCATTTAAGTCACTTATCAAATAACTTAATGCTGGTCAGTAGAAAAATCAGTACAGACAAGACTTGAAAATATGAGCATGATCAAATTCTCCTGTTTGTAGTTTGTAAAGGAATACAACCTGGTTTGTGAAAAGATAGAGTAAAAGTATAGTCTTTCAATGACTGTGGATTTTGATAATGCTGATAGTCAAATCAAAGAGAAAGTTGCTACCAAACCATCAAATTTAGTTGACAATTTCTAGAGTTTGGTAGCATACTTTCCATTTAATAAAAACAAAGCTTTGAATGTTACACAGTTGTACTCAGTAGAAAATATTTTCAATTTGCATTTACTTTCAAAAGCAGTAACACAACCAGAGTGGCAAACATCTTGAAAATGTTAACAAAAATTAAAGTTAAAAAAACTATGATATGAAGCTGCTTGCTATAAAGAACATCAGGAGAGCCAAATTACCTGCTGTCTTTCACCTTCGGGAAACCTGGCTGCTTCTGCTGCATTAGCAGTCTCTGGGTATTTTGCTGAAATTTAAAGTTTGCTAGAGTTCTCAATGTCCAATCAGCATTGGCCTACTTAGAACTAGCAAAAAATTTGTCATGAGTGCCCACAGATAACCACAGGGGGCAAAGTAATTTTAATCTAAAAATGTTTCTGTGGCGGAAAGCTACTATCAAATGTTCCTGAAAGTGGGATAAATAGAAAAATATAAATACCTCAGTTGGGGCATCATGTTCTCAGATAATTAGAACTGATTTCAGAACTGTTAATTAGGAGTTACTGGATACCCAACAAGTTTTAAAATGGAAAATATTTGTAAACTAACAAGTTTGTAAATAGAAATAGTTTTGTCATCATTTTATGTGGAAAGTCTACATTCTCAATTGTATCTTAATGGAATTCAGAAACATTTAACACAAACGTTTTGAATGCCTAATACATGGCAGGCATTGAGGAAATAGCAGTGTAATCTCTGCTTTCATGGAGCTCACAAGGCAGTGCAGGGGACCGGCAATGTACATGATAATTAAGTAGAATATATTATATTAGACAGTGACATGGTTGAAGTCTAAGGAGAAAAAGTGAAGAAGAAATGGGGGTGGGAATGCCAGGTTGGCATTTTAGGTAAGGATTCTTGGGAAGGGCTCATTAAGAAGGTGACTTTTGAGTAAAGACTGTGCTATTTTTTGAGCACACGTGTCTCTGCAAAATCCATATGCTGGAACTTAAACCCCAAAATAATAGTTTTAAGAGGTAGGGCCTTTAGGAGGTAACTAAATGAAGAAAGAATCCTCATGAATGGGATTAGAAACACTATGTAAGGACTGGAGGAAACTAAGTAGGCCCTTTTTGCCCTTCCACTTTTCTACCACATGAGGACACAACATTCATCCTCTTTGGAGGATGGAGTTACAAGGCACCATCTTGGAAGCAGAGGTAACCAGCCGCACCAGACACTGAACTTGCCAGTACCTTTATCATGGACTTCCTAGTCTCCAGAACCATGAGAAATAAATTTTTATTCTATATAAATTGCCCACTCTATGATTCTGTTAAAATAATAACAACAGACAAAGCCTGAATGGTATCTGCATGATCACCTACAGGATGAACGTTCCAGGTAGAAAGAAAAAGAAGAACAGAGCTCTAGAAACAAGAACCTGCTGGCTTGTTCTGGAAACAGAGAAGATGCCAATTTGGCTGGAGGGACTGAGCAAGGGGAATAGCAGAAAATAAGGTTAGAAAGGAATTAGATGGCAGATGGTATGAAATGGGTCCTGTAGGTATGGGTATGGTATGAGTCCTCTACGCCATCCCAAGTCTTTTGACTTTACCCTAAGTGAGAAAGAAAGGCACTGAAAATTTTGAGCAGAGGAGTGACTGAAAGAGACACAAGCACAAAAGTTTTTGTGAGAATCTGAGCTAGAGTTGATGGGGGTTGAACCAGAGAGGTAGCACAGGCATGATGAGAAGTACTCTTATGAATGTTTTGAAAGGAAAGCCAACAGAAATGCTGCTGTTGTAGTAGATGGGGATTGAGAAATTAGGATAACTTGGAGCCCCCCCCAATCCACCACATCCCTCCCAAGGTACTTGATATTGAACCCAGGGCATTGTACTTGCTAACCAGGTGCTTTATCACTGAGCTATGTCCCTAGGCCAAGGGCATTTGTATCTCTTAATGAAAGAAGCTGCACACCATATTAGACAAAGCCTTTCTTGGGCAATTGCCTGTTCACCTGTTTTATCCAAACTAGCTTCAAAATTCATGATTATAATAGTGTGGGAGGTTCTATTCAGTCTAAAAAT
The DNA here is from genome assembly GCA_007922755.1 of Pedetes capensis. Classification (NCBI taxonomy): domain Eukaryota; kingdom Metazoa; phylum Chordata; class Mammalia; order Rodentia; family Pedetidae; genus Pedetes; species Pedetes capensis. Next base: position 58,349 of record VMDO01004203.1, read on the forward strand.
ATAATAACAGTGGGGTTATTTATACTAGAATTACTTGTGAAAACATCAGTGAAAGATTATGTAAAAATTATTTAAGCTATACTTTATGATAAGAACTAACTAGCTAAACACAGTTTGAATAGGACTATAAATGATATATAATGAGATTCAGTCTAAATGCTCAAATTCTCTCCAAAAAGGCAAAACAAACAAACAAACAAGATAGCCCCCAGACAATTTTGGCTTAGAAAATGGTGACTTTTCTACTTTAAGACAACATCTTCTTTTTACCTTATTCAAATTCTGCTGCTCCTCTTTTGAGTGTCCTGAACTGGTTTTCAAACAGCAGGGCTAGAATTCCAGCCATCAGCCTGGGACTAACATTGATCTACAACCATCTAACCATGAATTTTAGAATATTTGAACATTATCATTTATAATGAGGACATTTAACTCTAGTAGCTTTGGAGTCAAACAAATTTGTGGTCAAATCCAGGCTTAACTATGTGTTTACATAGATTACATGTTGCTTAAACAACTAAATTGAACTTACCTGGGCCTCATTTTCTCCATTTGAGAATCAGAGCATAATACTAACCTAACTTTCAATGAGTGGCTACTATGATCCAAGCATTGTTCTAAGTGTGTTGCATCAACTCCTTTAATCCTTCTGATGGCTTTATGATGTAGGTACTATTATTATCATCCTGATTTTAGCAAGGAGACATAAAGCACTTGAGAACCTTTCTTAAAGGCACATCCCTAGCAAGTAGAAAAGTCAGAAATTGCAATTAATCAATTTAACTCCAAAGTAAAATATAAGGTCAGCATAAACATTAAATTAACACATTCTGCAAGGTGCTTAGCCCAGTACCTAATTTTATAATCAAAGTAGCTGCCCACCTACCCACTTTTCCCATCACTTAGGATCGTGGTGCTCAGATGGAAGAGGCAGCCTATGTATTCCTTTCTGTCTTTATGTTGATTTCATACTATGTCTTCTATGATTTATTTAATGAGATGGAAAAATCAATGAAATATTAAGAGAAGTAAAAGGGTTGAAGCTTAAGGGAATGCAGTGGTCTTTTTTTCTAGACATCATAAATATTCATGCCTAGAATTTCAGTAAAGTGCTAAGGAAGTGGTTGCTATGGAAAATGGCTAATGACGAAATGGGAGTCAAGGAAAGAAAAGCAATACACAAGAGCAGTCAGTCAACTATGAGACTAAACCAAAATATAAACAGTAGACAGATACGAAGACCACAAACGCCCATTTTGAACTTTGGATATTCTCTTGGACCAATGAATAATTCAGAAATGTCTACAACAATGAGCAGATCAGTTAGTGTTTTAAGCTTTTACAATGTTCGTAACATTAAGTTTAGATTTTGAATGATACAGGTAAAAGGGTAGGCCCCTGATCTGTGCCTTATAAAATGTTTGTTGGCTTTTACATTGATGTAATCTTATAAATAATCTGAGATTCTTCTCAAATGTACAATTCCTTTCTCTTTCTTTCCTTCAAAAGATGTTCATTTCTGTGAAAGAGATTTCATAAGTGATGGAAAATTATTTAATTCTGGTCTAGAAGAACTATTTTAGGAAGATAAAATTCATAGAATTTTAAGAGAAAAAATATTTTGCTTAGCTACTAGGCCTACCATGAAGCAAACCAGCAGTAGCTAAATATACATGCTCTCAAAGCTGTGATGAATTCAAAGAGGGACTGGGGGAAAAAAAAAAAGAAAAGAAAAAAACTTCAACTCAAGTCTTAAATTTAGAACCTACAATTGACAAAAGCAAAAATAGTGAGACCAATTCTGGCTGGAAGGTTGCACAGAAGACATTCTGAGAAAAAACATTAGAACAATGATCAATGCTGGAGTTCAGTGAAGTAGAGATTTTTCATCTTCCTCTTAAAACATATGTTGAGCTTGAATTTCAAAAACTCAAAATAATTTCCTAAATGCTTTTGTGTAATAAAGAGTTTGGTGTAACATTTCTTAACCAAAGGTAAACAACCAGGGTTATGTTAAAAAGGTTATGTATTCTCACACTAGCTTTGCTTAACTGGAAAACAAAACAAAATATAAGAAAGAAAAACATTGGATGCAATCAAGAAAGGCAGAAAACAGATACTCGAAGTTTCTTCTGGTCCGTTGACTGTGGTTTGAGAATGGACCCCTCCACTGGTGGTGTCCCTAGTCTGGTTTTCCTGGACCACGTGACCTCTTCTTCCTTCTCTTCCTCCTCCTCTTCTCAAGCAGCCTTCAACTCCCTATCCTCCTGCCTCTTCCTCCCTAGTTCTGGGATTACAGGTATGTGCCACAAAGCCAGGTTTGTTTTCTCTTCTCATCTGTTACTGGAATCTCCTACCTCTTTCTTTTGTACTTGTGCTCGAGATCACGCTGCCTTGAAATAAATTTTTTTTCAAGTTTCAAATTGTAGGAAATCTTTTTTCCCTCTGGGATTAATCCCTGACTTATCCGTGACATCATCAACAACACATTTCTCTGTCATACTCTTGTTGTTGTTATTGTTGTTAGGTGCCATCAAATCGTGTCCGACTCATAGTGACCTGCATAGGGTTTTCAATGGCTGATTGTTTCTGGATTGTTTTTGGAGTGGACTGCCACATCTGTCTCCCATTTGTGTGGTGCTGGGGATTAAACCTGCATTCTCAAAAAGTGTAGAGCAGTACTCTACCAACTGAGCTAAACCCCAGCCCCCCCACACACATACGTATTCTATTATATATGTATGTATATATACATATACACACACACACATATGTATATATGTATACATACATATACATTCTAACTAACTGAAATTATTCCCTCCTTACTCATTTGTATGCAAAAGTAATAAACAGTATTTCTTCTCCTTAACTCACTGGGGAGTCTTCACAGTGCTGTGAGGAGAACAGAGGGGCCTCTGTTGAACAGACTGCTCTTTACCATATAGATGCTTAGATTTGTCAAGTCTTTAGGCATTTCATAGAAGTTTTTATTTCCATCTGATCTCTAAAATAGAACCCAGAATGAATGTCCTGAAACTCTTGCCCCATTTTCAGCAGAAAAAAAAATGGTTTTGTTTTAAATATATTCATTCCTAAGTATCAGTATTCATCCTAAGCTAGAAAAAGGTCACTTTTTTCTAAAACATAACTTACAACCAACTTTCTCATTTACCCTCAAATTATTTTTATTTTTAGTTAGTAGTATTTTTTCTCCTAGATTTTGGGAATTTCAACAGAAGTACAAAAATTTTCAGGCAGATGCAGAACCATGGAGGGTCACAGAATGGCGTAAAGGTAGCTGTGTTCATTTCTCTAGGCTATTTGTTTACCCATTCAGCTATTACTAGCAAAGAGAAGACATGTCAATATAATTTACCTTTCTTTTTATATTAGAAAGAGGTTTTATTACAACTTAAGATGTAACTCAGAGGATGTAGTTAAAATGTAATTATAATGATACCAACTCTTTCCTTCAGGAGGTGTAACAATGCTGGAAATGGCTACAAAACTTTGTTGTGTGACCTCAGGGGAAAATATCACTCACTCTCAAAATGGTGTTTTTCAGATGTTACTGTTTTGTTTTTCAGGACCAAAAATCCTCTCCAAAGGAGAACAGAACATGACACTTACCAATGAGTTATTTGTTGTAAATTAGACTCATAACTAGGGATATCTTCTGTTTTCTATTTTTAGGATTATTTTTTATTGGAAATTTTTAACATACAATTTTATGAGTTTCATTATGACATGGGTTTCATTGTGACATTCCCATATGCATTTGTACACTACTCACATAACTTCCCCCTTACCCTCTCATGACCTGCACCCCATCCCCCAACAATGATCTCCTACTTGCATGTCTTTTTGTGAGAATATTTATCTATATACCTGCATCCTGATTTTGATTTAAGTCCAAACTTTTGTCTATCGTGATCTACCTTTGTACATTCTCAGTGGTATTAGATAAGTGATCTAGTCCATTTACATTATTGCCAGCATTTGGTATTATTATTATTATTATTATTATTATTATTATTATTATTATTATTATTTTAGCTATCCTTGTTTTTTTTTCTTTCCTCCCCTTTTTTTCCCATCATACTAATAAAGTTATGCTGTTTACCTTGAAGTTGACCTCTTCCCCCCTCATCCCACCTCACTGACCCTCCTCCCCCTCCCATCTTCTCCCACTGTTGCTTCCCTCTGCTAGATCCCTCCCTCGTTCTTTCCACTCCTTAAATTGTCCTTTCTACACTAAGTTTAGTTGAGCTTTTTATTATGTTTCAATTTATGTATAGGATTTTTTTCTTCCTTTAAGTTTGATTCAGCTACCATATATGAGGCAGAACATATGGCATTTTTCTTTTTGGGTTCGTGTTCGTTCACTTAAGATGATGATCTCTAGTTCCATCCATTTTGCTGCAAATGACATTATTTTAGTTTTTAATTGCTGAGTAGTATTTGATTGTGTATATGTACCATATTTTTTTATCCATTCTTCTGTTGATGGGCACTTTGGTTGATTCCATATCCTTGCTATTGTGAAAAGTATTGCATTGAATATGGAGATGCAGATGTCTCTGTGGTATGATGACTCATCTCCCTTTGGATATATTCTCAATAGTGATATAACTGGGTCATATAGCAAATCTATTTTTAGTTTTCTGAGGTACCTCCATATTGATTTCCAAAGTGCTTGAATCAATTTACAACCCCACCAGCATTGTAAAAAGGAGCAAAGCAGGAAAATTGGAGAAAGGACAGCCTTTTCAACAAATGATGCTGGGAAACTTGGATATCTGCTTGCAGAAAAATGAAAACAGACCCGCACCTCTCAACATGCATAGGAGTTAACTTGAAATGGATAAAAGACCTCAATATGAAACCAGAAGCTATAAAATTATTAGAAGAAAAGATAGGCAATATGCTCCAACATTTGGCATAGGAAAACATTTCCTTAATAAGACTCCAATTGCTCAGGAAATTGCAATAAGAATAGATAGATGGGATTACATGAAATTAAAAAGCTTCTGTACTGCAAAGGAAACAATCAACAGAGTCAAGGAAATCCACACTGAATGGGAGGAAATCTTCACATCCTATACATCCATCAGAAGACTAATTTCCAGAATGTATAAAGAACTCAAGAAAGCAACTCCCAAGACAACAAATAACCCAATACACTAGTGGGCAAAAGAGCTGAACAGACAGTTCTCAAATGAAGAAGTTCATAAGGCCATGAAACACATGAAAAAATGCTCAATATCTCTAGCCATTAGGGAAATGCAAATCAAAACAACTCTGGAATTCCACCTTACTCCAGTAAGAATGGCCAAAATCAATAAAACAAATAAAAAGAGATGCTGGCAATGTTGTGGAAAAAAGGGAACCCTGTTTTTAAGTTCATGTTTCTCTGCATTGTGTTATTTTATTTTAGCTTTTCTTTCCTCATTCTCAGGAAGTCAGATTTTCTTTATGCTTATCAGTTACTGTTCCAGTTATTTATTGGCATTTAACACATCACTTCAAAAATTAGTAGTTTGAAATAAATTGTTATTTTCTCTCAAGTTTTTATATGTTGACTTAGATTAGCTGCATAATTCTCACTTCCAATCTCCCCTTGGGCACAGGACTGAGTGTTTGACTGTGCTGCACATCCAGGATGGTGCCTTGGTGCATCTCCATGTGACCTCTCTCTCCAGCAGAATAGGCTAGATTTCCCATGTGGTGGTTCAGGACACAAAATACTTGTGAGGTGCTGTCAAGGCAGGTCTGACTCATAGTGACCCTGAGTACAACAGAATGAAACACTCTCCAATTCTGTGCCAGGAACATGATCTTACATATGCTGCAGACACTATGTCAATCCATCTAGTTGAGCATTTTCCTTTTTTTAATTGACACACTAATCAACCAAATGTGATGTCCTTCTCCAAGGATTGGTCCCTCCTGACTACACATCCAAAATACATAAGATAAAGTCTAGTCATCTTTGCTTCCAAGGAGCACTCTGGTTGTGCTTCTTCTAGGACAGATCTGTTGGTTCTTTTGGCAGTCCACCATAATTCAATATCTGTCTCCAGCACCATAATTCAAAAGCATCAATTTTTCTCCTATCTCCTTTACTCAATGTCCAGCTTTCACAGGCATATGATGCTACTGAAAATGTCGTGACATAAGTCAGGCACATCTTGGTTTTCAATGTGACATCTTTATTTTTCAACATTTTAGAGTGTCGAGGAGTGTTTCGTCTGTTGTACATGTGGTTGCTGCAAGTTGGGTCTGACTCAATGGCATCTAGCAACTGTGTGCCTATGACATTCCCTAGGGGCAATTTGGGCATTTAGCATCCACTGAAAGTTACTCTCAAATATTTGATGTACTGGATTTGATGACAGCTGATTCTATACAGCATGAGTTCATGTTTTGCTGTTGATTTTATATGAGTCTCCTATAGCAGAAATGAAGATCAAACTTTGTTTCATCTGGTCAGTAATCTGTTACAAAATTTCCAAGGATAGTAAGTATAGCTAAATTTTAAAAATAATCCTTCATATGTTATGGCTTCACATAATCATCTAAAAAAGAGGTCAGCAAATAATAACACCTGAGCCAAATCTGACCCTACTTGTACAAGTAAAGTTTTATTAGAACACAGTTGTGCCTGTCTGTTTATGCATTTGTATTGCTGCTTTCAGTACAGTGACACAGTTGAGTAGTTGTGACAAAAAACACTTAGCTCATAGCTTGTGAAGTCAAAATCCTTACTATTTGGTCCTTCACAGAAAAAGTTCACTGAATTTTGCTTTACAGAGAAAGTTTACCAACCCCTGACGACCATACTGATGGTTGAAATTGTATTTTAAAAAAGAGATAAGAGACATTCTGTTGTTGGAGGTTTTATCTTCTTGAATCCCGAGAGTCATGGAGTGAAGGGGAAAAGGCTCTTGAGAAAGAAGACTATCACAGAATTTAACTTGCATGAGAACTTTTATTATTTCACAAATGAATCAATTTAGTGAGTTGTTAGCCCATCAAATATTTTAAATATTTAAATGCAGAAATATGACACTGTACCTGGATAAACAAAAGGTCCCAGCAAGTACTTCATGCTTACTTTTAACTAAAATAGATTCTTTTTTCAAATGTGAGACTCATATTTCTTGACTTTCGACTTTCCTTTTCAAAAGACAATGTTTACATTTTCCATTCTCAAACCTCCATTATTTGTTCTCCTTATCATTCAGCAATTCACTTTGCCTGAAGAAACATTTTTTTTTACCAGAAAGAATCCAAAATGGAAAGCAAGTCAACATCTGTTTTCTTGCTGCTCAAATAGAGTCTTGAGGCCTTCATCAGAAACAATCATTCTGAGAGCCAAAGCTTTATTTTTTCCCCAAGGGTGAAGTTTTATAAAGAGAGGAAAGGGTGGTAGAAAATTAACATAGTCAGCCTGGAAAGGTGCAAGGCATAGAGTTTATGGCACAATTTTAAAATGAAAAGTGAGGGAGATGATCAGTTTTCTCCAAGGACGAAATCTAGGTCATGTGGCCTGAATGTTTGGGAGAATATTGGTTGAGTCGTGGTATAAGAGAGACTTGAAATGAAGGGACAGGATATAGAGTGACTGCAGAGAGAGAAGAAGAGTCATCTTTGAGAAATGATTACCTGTGGCCACATTAATACCTAGAGACCATCCACCCATAATGTGGCCTATGCTGAGAAGCCATTTAGCATACCATTGCCTGGTGAGGACATGTCTGCCAGGGATCATCTTATAGAAGTCACCTTCTTTCATGCTTTAAGACTTTTCTTAGCACATAAAAACTCCCCTTTCTGGCCAGTCTACTTTAGTGCCTAGGACCCTGAAATCTTGCCAACCTTGAGATCTAGAAGTACATAGGGGAACAGCTCTGCTGCAGCATGCTGACAATCTTGTCTGACTCGATGTGGACCACATCTATATGGATTGCATATAGGGCAAGAATTGACTACAGCCTAACTTCATTTCAGCAATGTGCTCTGTAATTCTTTGAGAAGCAAGAAGGGATATGCAGTCAGATAAAGAGATGCCACAGACATTCTCTCTTCCTCCTTCCTTTCTTAAGTGAGATGACCACAAGACCATTTATCATCCATCCATCCATCCATCCATCCATCACTCCAGTTTCAGTTAAGCATAGGACTTTCAACCTTACCCACTTAGGGTTCAGCCTTCTCTGCAAGTACTATATGCTCAGTTGACTGGTTTGAGCTGGCTTCTCAACAACAGAATGATCCACTATCTGTGCCATCTGTCATCTGTCACCTGTGGTTCAGTGTCATTCTGTGGCACCAGCAATGGAGGGATGGGCTGGGATTTAGTTCAGTTGGTAGAGTGCTGCTCTGCAGTCTCTGAGGTCCCGAGTTTGTTTCCCAGCACCACAAAAAAATGGGAGAAGGACATGGCAACCCACTCCCAAGGCAATCCCAAAACAGTCTGCCATTGAAAACCCTGTGAGGGTTGCTATGAGTTGGACACGACTCGACAGCACCTAACAACAACAACAACAATGGAGGGAGCAGACAACATGCCAATGCTGCCTTCTTTATTGCAAATAGTAAACTGTCTGACTCCATTCGAGTTTGTTGTCTCCCTATGAGTAGAATCCACAGAAGTGTGGTGTGTATCTAACAGCTGCAGTCAGCATCTACCTGGGCCCATTACCAACCACACACTGCAGCTTAGAGATCACTTGACCACCTTGACAAACTATGAGAGGAAAATTCTAGGAGTCTACACTAAAGTAGATGTGGAGAATTATGAAACTTACCTCAATTATAAAAGTTACCCAAAACTGTCTGGGTTATATTGGAAAACATGATGAGTTAGGTAATTGGGCTTCTTACTAGCTTAAAAATGTAAAATAAATGCACATACAAAAAATACTCTGAGACTAAAGACTGATGAGCTAAAGTTCTTCTTTCAAGAAGAAACATATCAGCAAATGGGATAGGCTTTGGAAGGTAGGACTCTAGGAAGGAAAATGGGTTGAAGTTTTTAAAGGTAAAGCACATGGTCTTTACTTTATATTTGAACAAGACCTTTTTGGGTGTTGGTAATGGACAGCTGCTATCTGGACTAATTTGGTAAGCATTGGGTAGGGATGATTTGACCATTTGTTGTTGCCACAGTAGGTGGTCTTGGGCTGCATGTATGAGGCCACCTTGTGGAATTATGGCACCCAGTTGTCTTCTTGTGTATGTGAGGATCCTCTACAGCAACAACAGTGCTCATAGGTCTTTTATGATTCCACATAGACCACCCCTTAGAAGATTATGGTATGCTGTTTTCTCTCTCTTTCTCCATTGCATGCTCTCTCTCTCTCTCTCTCTCTCTCTCTCTCTCTCTGGATGAGCACCATCTGCAGGATTATGAGACCTTAGGATCCTTTTCGATAGATACCAGAAGGTGCAGTTATCAGCAGGTCAGGTAGCCATATTATAATTAAAAATAAGAATGTCCAAAGCCCAGGCACCCAAAGCAAGAATTGATGAATGAGACTACATCAAATTAACAAGATTCTGCACAGCAAGGGAAACTATGGAGTGAAAAAACAACCATCAGAATAGAAGAAAATTTTTGTAAATTATTTATCTGACAAAAGATTAATATCCAGAATATACAAGAAACTTTAAAAAAAAACAAGAAATGAATGGTAAAAAATTTAAAGTGGACAAATGAACCAAATGGACATTTCTCAAAGGAAGAAATACAAATAACCACTAAATATATGAAAAATGCTAAATATCATTATCCATTAGAGAAATGCAAATCAAAACCAACATGGGATGCTATCTCACTCTAGTTAGAAAGGCTAGATCTGTGATATGACACATCTATCCCACTTCTAGTTATATATCCAAAGGAAAAGAAATGAATGTATCAAAGAGACACACATCCACATTTACTGCCACCCTATTCACAGTCAAAATATCAAATGTGGAGTAGTCAAAATATGAAATCAACCTGAGTATTTACTGATAGATGAATGATTAAGAAATATGAGGTTTATATATACAGTGAAATACTATTCAAATATGAAGGACATGGCAATCCATTCAGTAGGCAGTCCCAAATTCAAACATATAAAGAATGAAATTCTGTCTTTTGTAGCAAAATGGATGGACCTGGAGGATATTATGTTAAGTGAAATAAGATAGACACAGGAAGACAAATATTTCATGTTCTTGCTAATATGAGGATGCTTGTTGTTAGGTACCATTGAGTAGGGTCCAACTCACAGAGACCATATATACAACAGAACAAAACACTACCGAACACTGTGCTGTGCACACAATCTTTTTATGTTTGAGCCCATTATTGCAGGCACTATGTTTCTTCTCATTTTGAGTCGTGCCATATCTGCAAAAGGAGTTCCCAGGGGCTTTATTCCATTCCCATCACTAATGTTGGCTTTACTTTGAGGCAGTAACTCTTTCCCAGTCATTTCTTGAATGCCTTCCAGCCTAGGGGATGGGGGCTCATTTTTTGGCACTATATTTGGCAATGCTTCTCTGCTATTCATAGAGTTTTCAATGGATAATTATTTTGGGAGGGCTGGGATTTAGCTTATTTGGTAGAGCTTCTCTGCAGTCTCTGAGGTCCTGAGTTTGCTTCCCAGCACCACAGAAATAGGAGAAGGATGTAGCAAGCCACTCCCAAGGCAATCCCAAAACAATCAGCCATTGAAAACCCTATGAGGGTCACCATGAGTTGGACACAACTCGAAGGCACATATCAACAACAACAACAGTTATTTTGGGAGTGGGCTTCCAGGTTTTTCTCTCTAGTCTGTCTTAGTCTAGAGGCTCAGCTGAAACCTGTCTACCATGGGTGGCCCTGCAGGTATCTGAAATACCAGTGGCATAGCTTTCAGCACCACAGCAACATGCAATCCCCTGCAGCACAATAAACTGAGAGGCATGTGGGGGATAAGCATGCTTAGAAAAAGCAATCTGAATGTTGAATAATGATTAAAAGGTTAGTGAGGATGGAGGACAGGGAGATAGACAGAGATTGGATAATGGTTATCAAAACATAGAAAGAAGGAATAAATTCTAGTGTTCCACAACAGAGTGGGGTGACTATAGTTCACAATAATCTATTATGTCTTTTATAAAGAACCCGAGGAGAGGTGCTTGAAGACTCTAAACATAAAGAAATAATGAGATGGAATTCTTCATTACTTTGATTTGATCAGTACATGCTCTATACATGTGTTGAGATATCACACTATAACCCATGTATATATACACAAATCTTACATACTAATCAAAAATAAAAGTAACAACAAATGAAAAGAGAATACATTTCTCAAAACACACACATAAGTATTATTCAGGACTTTAATTTCATTGCCACAAAACAACAATAATGATAAAAACATAACAAAGAAATATTTTATCCATTCCTTGTCTTAATCTAACTTCAAAAGTCTCAAAAAAGATATAAATTCAAACTACATATATCTCAGATCTTAGAGTATTTTGCCATTGGTTTTGAAATACATTTAAAGTCTGAGTCTTATCCATTTACCATTTTCTTTTTCTGGTAGGAGTGCTGCTGGAGAAATAGGAAGGTACTTGATGCGTTACTGCAAAGGAATAAATATAGCTAAAATAAGCAAGATTTAGAAATTCCTATCTCAAGTATGCAAACATGATAATGATGGTATCTTCTCTTGAGAAAAAAATGGGGAAAAATTCTTGAATTCCAGCTTGGAAATTTGGGTAAGTATGAAATAATACCTCAGGTTAGTTGCCCTCAAAAGCAGCCATGTGTAGACTTAGGTGAGTTGTGTCAACAGATTATCAGAGATGGTTGGTAGACTTTGGGTTCCAGAATAGGATTTTAGTCCTAGAGTGACTGGACAGAACATCATATCAAGGATCCAGTTAGAGATCACTGGCAAGCTGAAAGCTGGATTAACAAGTTTGACCTGATGCTAAAAGGGTGAGCCTCTGCCCAGGGACATGACAGACTCAAAGGTTTGAGGGGAGGTTGGAACCTAAAGGTTGAGATGAAAAGGCCTGAGATCCAAAAACTAGATAAATGACTTCAGGGGCAGGGAATGGGGAGACCATCCAGGTCCTTCCTTCTCTGGGCATAAATTAGAGTTTCTGTCCACTATTAACTAACACCTTCATCATGACCCTGGGAGTTCCAGAGCTCCCTGCATGGATACAGTTAGTTTGTGCAGTTTACCACCAAGAGAGCTACAACAAAAGACAATGTATCTTGTCAAAGGTGGAATAAAATTACCATTGATTCACTGTTGTCCTATTTTGACAATAGTATTTTCTATGTTTAGTGGTATGTGTGCTGACTCTCCTCTGATTACCTGAGCATGGCACAAAATGTGTAAAATGATATCATAGTAATTCCAAAGGACAAAAAGTAAAAACATCATTAGGGTTGTTATATGAGCTCTTGTCGAAAATTTCCTCCTCTAATTCCCAGGTAAATTCACTTATCTTGGTGGAGTGACCTTTCTTTAGGAAGAAAGAAACTCATATATCCAGGGTGTGGACCCTGGGGAAAGTCCTCTCTTCCATGTACCAGTTGGACTATTTCAGGCAACCTGAATCTCTCTGTAACAGTTTCCTTACTTTTAAAACAGAGTAGACTTTCAGTAATGATGGGACTTGAATGAGGTAATATATGTAAAATACATATTCATGCAGTGTGATAAATAGTAGCTATTTTTTAGTATTTTAACTATACATATTTATGATGTACGGAGTAATAATTCAGTTCATATATATAGTGTACAATTACTAAATCAGGATCACTGACCCTCACATCTCCTTAAACATTGTACAGCAAAAAATTTTGATTAACATATAACAATAATTGCACACATTTACAAGATGTAGTACTTTTTTAAACTTGCATGCCGTATAGTGAGATTCCTTATGGGGTTTCATAAAGTTGCATCCTATATTTTGCCCTCATTCTTTCCTTCCACCCTTCTGTTGCTCCCCCTCCCCATCCTACCCCTCCTATCACCATCTCCTCCCATTAATGTCCTCCCCACTCATGGTGAGACCATCTGTATTTCTAGTATTTTCCTATCTTAAATATGTATGATTGTATATGTGTGTGTGTTCATGCGCACATGCACGCACACATGTGTTTTCTTTAAGGTAGCTTTGACTTTTGCATATTAGTGAGAACATGTGGTATGTCTCTTTTTTACTCTGGGCTATTTCACTTAAAATAATAATTTCTACTTCCATCCTTTTTGCTGCAAATGATATAATTTCATTTTTCGTTATTGCTAAGTAATATTCCATTGTGTATATATACGACATTTTAAAAATCCAGTCCTCTGTTGATGGACCTCTGGGCTGATTCCATACCCTTGCAATTGTGAAAAGAAGTACTAACTAGTATATCAGTGAGAATAATGGTTTTCCAACTATAAAGGACGTTGGAATTAGCTGATCACTCCCAGAATTTCCAATTCAGAAGGTCTTTAGTGGAGCAGCAGAGTTTGCATTTCTAACAAATTCTCAGGTTATGTCAATGCTGTTGATCTGAGGATTATACTTAGCAAACTTCTGAATTAGAATGCAGGTTGGATATAAATAACAGAGACCCGTGGAAATAGCAGCCTAAATAAAATAAAATTTGTTTTCAGAGGTTGATTGTCCAGGGCTGAGGTGGTGGTCCTTGAAGACAGACTCTTCTTTACCTTATCACCTATCATCCTAGGTTGTGGCCTTCACACACATAGTAAGTGGCTTGTCCCCACAGTCGAATCCATCCAGAAGGAAAGTGAAACTGGGGTTACAGCAAGAAGAATAATCCCTCACTCTAGGGAGACAACCAAGAAACTGTACATATCATGTCTACACTTGACAGAACTTGAGTCAAATGACTTCAATCTAATAACCAGAAAAGTTACCCACATGTTCAGCTAGAAAAACAAGGTTCTAACTATCTGAAAGAGAAAAAGAAGAATAGGCGATGATGGACATACAAGAGCTAAAGTTACGCACATGTTCAGCTAAAAAAACAGGGTTCTAACTATCTGAAAAAGAAAAAGAAGAATAGGTGATGGACATACATGAGCTCTGTACAGCTGCAGACTGACTTCTATGTTTGAATGATGGCAAAAGAATGAGTAGTAGAACACAAATATCCAACTTCATATCCCTCCAAATATGGAAATAGTTTACTTCAACTTCATCTTTTCTCTGTTCAGATGAATCATTTGATTCATTCTCAGGGAGAATTATCATTCCTTGGGCAGAATAAAAATATTCCTCTTTCTTTTCTAATTATTTGAATTCTTATTAAATTTCTTCCAGATAGACCATCAAAGCATACTATTAGGGAATAAAGGAAATGGAGCACTTGATAGGAAAGGTCAAAGAGATTAACAAGAGTCCAGGAGGGTATCTAGCTAGGGTAGCAGAAGGATCCTGGAACTGTAGCATGTGTTCTTGGGTAGGAAAAGTATTTCAACAGGCCATGAGGCTGCAAGGCAGAAGGTATTGTTTGATTTTGGCTGAGAGAACTGCTATGAGGAACATCATGGAGTCTTTGGGAGCTGAGTTAAATCACAGCATTCACCAGTGGACTCCTTTCTTCATTATGAATTTCATGATGCCTTCATCCAGGTTATTGGTTGAGTTATTGTCTATAGTCCTTGCTGTTTGATTGTCCACTTGTGCTGGTGTTTACTAGAGGCATGAAAATTTCCTCTGCTTCTGTTGGCCATTCCAAGCGTATGCTTTACTAGTTAAGCTAAAAGAACGCCAACAGATTAGAGGAGATATAAGATTTCCCATACTTGGAGGGAAGCATTTGGTGCTTAGGGGCAGAAAGCAGTGTGCTCAAATCCCTTAGGTAATATAGTGAGGAGCAAAAACCCACACTCCAAAGGCCAAAGCTACGAAAGAGAACATGGGGGAAAAGTTGACAGGATTCACTATATAAAAATGAATAACTTCTGAGCATTAATAAGTATTACACTTCACAGACTTTAAAGGTCTTTTCAAAATCTAAGACTTGATGATTCTATACCACATCCAGATAGTCTGTGATTACCTATGTTGTCTAATAAGCATTATTGATCACACTGGTCCCAAGCTCTAAATCTCACCAAAATCTTTTACTCTACAAATATGCATTATGGCCAGAAAAAAATATGCTACAAGTTCCCATAAAGCTGTTTTTATGGCTGGTTAACACCTAGGTATTAAGATGGGGCAAGAAAAGGAACAAGGTGATGCTGCTGGGTACCTCATACCACGTCACACTCTGAACAGCATCCTACTGAATATTATCCTCATACAGGCAATGAAGGAATAAAGAATAAGGAAGTAATTTAATTTACTCTCAGTAACATAAGCCCATCTGACTCCAGACTTAGGCACTTTGCAAAACACAAAGCCGCTTTTGCATGAGTAGGAAGATACACCAAAAATATGAGAATAATTGAAAATACTGTTTAAGGATTCAAGTCATAAAATAAGGTTGGTTCTAAGCAAATTGTGATGTAGGACAAGGTTCATTTTCTAGTCATGTTCTAATTAGAGATTTCCTGCTCTCCCATTGCTAATGAATGTACACTGAGTATTATATTATGGTAAAGAGTACAGTCCCTAAGCCAACCTGCTTTTATTTAACCCCAGCCTGGCCACTTGTGATCTCTTTGAGTCCTCCCATCAATAAAGTTAGGGATGATAATAATTTGGAAATTTTGAATATGCACTACATATTAGACAGTATTATTATATCTATGTTAAATTTTTTGAGAATGAAAATAAAAATGGTATTGTAGCCACATAGAACAATTCCTTTTTTCTTTCTTTTGTCCCTCCTGTTTTTGTTGGTTGGTTGGTTTAGCTTTTTGAGATAGGCTTTCACCATTCATCCCAGATTGGCTTCAAATTTGTAATCCTTCTGTCTCAGTCTCTTGAGCACTGGGATTACAGTCATGTGCCACCACGCCTGCCTAATTCTTTGTTCTTATATTAAATATGGAACTATGTAGGGCTGAAATATCATGATGTCTACAATCTCCTCTTCAATAGTTGAGCAAAGAGTACACACAGGGGCCCAGAGAACAGAAAGAGAATCCAATTTTGGCAAAATATTAACCATTGGTGAGGCGAGGTGAAAGGCATAACATAGGTGCTTATATACTTGTTGTTAGGTGCAGTTAAGTCATATTTGACTCATAGAGACCCTCATAGGGTTTTCAATGGCTAATTGTTTCTGGATTGTTTTGGGGAGTGGACTGCCACATCCTTCTCCCAGGCTTATGTACTAGCCAGAACTTTTTGGAAGGCTTGATGTTTTCCAAAATAAAAAACTAGGAACAAGGAGTAGTTTAATACATGTAATGCATCACAACTGTTAGATATGAAGGTAAAATCATTGAGGACAAGCAGCTTCACTTTCATATGCCCGTTTTATAATCAATCAATAAAAAGATGGATGTAATTTTGTACTTACTGCTTCTTCCAACTATTTGCTTTCACTACTCTTATTTGAAATTTGCTTTTAGTTTTGTGTTGCAGGTGTGAATTGCTGTTAAGGCTTTGTACATTAGCCCTGTGTGTGTGTGCATAAGAGTTTAACTACCCCACTCCTACTCCTACTCTACTAATATCAGACCATGTAAGGGTAAGATTTCCAGAAAAAACACAGGACACTCAGTCAAAGTTGAATATTAGATAGATAGTGAATCATTTATTTAGTATAAGTGTATCCTTCAAATTTCACAGAGGCCAAATATTCATATGGCATACTTGGACTAAAACTTATTCATTGTTCACCTGAAATTCAAATTTAACTAGGCATCCTGTGTTTATATTTGTTAAATCTGTTAACTCCAAAGAAAGGCATTCATTCCCTTATGTGTGTGAGACCCTGTGCACAGGCATGATAAGATCTGTTATGCAGATTTATCCAAGAGAAAATGTTTAATGTTCCTCTGAGTTTTAAGCCATAGTGGAAATAAACTTTGCTTACTTAGCTGAATTGCACCCCCATTTGTTTCACATTTATACATTCTGAATTGTTCCCTTCTTAATTATAACACTTTTGAAGAATTGCATCTTTATTTTTGATAAAACTCATAGAGAGAATATACATACAGGTCACATAAAAACACATGAGGATGATAATTAAACCTAATATACAATATTGGATAGGTAGTGTGATTAAGGAACTAAAGATTTACTATATACAGTGTCATGAATGTCAATGAATTTCTTCTTAGAAGCACTTCTTGTACAAAGACTATGTTTAGGCAGTTAGCAATAAGCAAACATGTTACATGTACTATTTATGGAGCTACAACCTTAAGACATTCAATCTAATTTGATCTAATGGATCCAGGTTTTAAATGATAAATGGCCCTCATTTGTGATAACCTTTCAGTAACATACCAGGGAAAAGCAACAAGAAGCCCGTCATTTGCAGAAGCAATTACAAAAAAATCACTTTGGAACAGAAGTACCGTTCTACATTGCAACATGCACATTTGTTATATTGCACCTTCCTGAGTTGAACTTTGACAATGGTAGCCAGATGCAATGCTGGAATGGACTAATTCATCCCAGGCTGGGGCCTCACTGATGGTAATAGTAATCTTGACCATCATAGCCATCATAGCCACGCCCCTTGTAGTAGCTATACTCATCCTCATAGGCTCGGTAATTGTCCCCACGAGGTTCCTTGTTTTCATGATCATAGACTTCATAACCGTTGTCATATTCATTATTGCCAGTTTGTTCATACTCCCCATCATATATAACTGTGGTGGTTTTTCCAAATGCGGGGGTGGTCCCATAGACATCCTGTGGTGGGGTTGTTGGCTCACCTTTTGGAGAGGTTGTTGTCTTATAGCCACCATTGGTCTGCTTTCTGGCAACTGTGGTTGTTTCTGCACTGACTTCAGTGGTACTTTCTTCTTCTCCATTGTCTCCTCCACTGCTCCCATTGCCATTTTCCACCTCTGTGCTATTGGTGCTGGTGCCATTTATATTTTGTTCATTTTCATCCACTTCGTTTTCTTCATTTTCACTTTCTTCCTCTTCTTCTTCTTCTTCATCACTCTCCTTCTTCTTTATAGTCTTCTTTTCTATATCTCCAGCCTGAAAGCAAAGGTTTGAAAGAATCCAAATCTAGGTGTGAAAAATTTTAAACTTAAGGCCCTCATTTCATCCAGTACAGTATTCTGTACTGACAGCCTTGTTCTAGATGTCATTTTGAATTGAAGCCGATTTCACTTACAAAATAATTCTCAAGGGCTTTAAAAATTCAGCATAAATACCTTCTTAAAGGATTTTGATGGGGGAAGTCTGCCTGACAAGCCTTCTCTGGCAGAAGAACTTCATATAGATTTGCTACTCACTTTCTCTGCATTGAAATCCTCTCTCCTGAAAATGCCATGGTACCTTTTAGGACCTTTTATTCATTTTTCTATGTCAGTCCTTAGCCTTTTGCTATAGTGTAAAAAATTAAAATTAAGATTAAAATTTAAAAAGTGTAATAACATGAGAAGAGAATTTTCCTGGGAGTAGTTCTTTCACTATTTATAAACAGGAGAAGTGTATTTGTTCTTGTTTCTTCAATGAGTTAATGAAGATAGTATAATATACTATGTGTGTAATGTTGGGATAACCTTAGTCTTCAGAAGAGAAATGAAAACAGATTTAACATTTTGGAGGAATTATTACCTTCTTGGGAAGCTGGATTGCAGCGAACCCAATACTCCCCATTTCGAGTGTGGTCTCTTCTCCATAGCCAGGTGTGACAGTAGAAAGTGTGGTGTTCTCGGACTCAGAATCCTCATCTTCATTTCCATTAGAATCTTCATTGTTTTCTTCTTCATTTGAAGTCTCCTGGTGGAAATATCCCCAACGAGAAAACTTATTTTAGCTGGAGTATAGTCCAAGATTTATAGGAGTTTTGAATTGCTATTTGGAAAAATTTTGTATCCCACACCTAGCTCTGCCTCTCCTTAAACCACCTGTAATTTTCATTTCTAAGAATTCAGCACAAAGTCATTTAATGCTACTTAACATACTATGGTGTGTTTCAGATATTTCTGTTTTCTATTTCATAAATTCAAAAATAATTGTGTTTCAGGCATTTGGCACATGATCACTTTTTCTAGACAACCTATAAACACTCCAAGAAATTCTCAGTAGACTATTATGTTACTGTATGAAGATGTTTTTAAAAATAACCCTCTTTGAATGAATGCTTCTTATTATCTTTAACATTTTATTCTTTTGCCTTCATTCTATTTTTTAAGCAATTGTTTGTTAGTTGAGTTACTCTCCTGGTGTAATTCATACCTAATATTAAAAGTGAGGAATATATATATATATATATATATATATACACACATATAGTTTGTTTACATTTAATGAGTATTAGGAAAATTAATTCACTTTAAATTGTAATTTTAGATGATTGTGATGTTAGGATAACTTTAAGACTTCAAACAAATAAAACCAAGATTTAACCTGTCCATATTATTAAAACAAGATAACTAAAGCAAACTATGTCTTTTCATCAAATTTGTAAATTTCACAGTTTCATTGATGGTCTTGGTACTACCAGAGTGTCCTCAAAGCAGTTTCAAAGCTAGTTGTATCAAATATCCATCATTTTATGATTCATTCCAACAGATTATACCTTTCCATGCTGGAAGGGAAAATTATTAGTATTCTTGGAAAGATTCTTAGAATAAGAGACTAATCTAGTAGGGTCCTGTAGCCTCATTTCTCAGGTGAAAACTCTGAAGTCCAATGAGTTTAGAGATTTGTATGAGGTTAAAAGATGACTAGTCATTAGTGCCAGGGTCATGACTAAAAGCCCAAACTCCTGACTTCTACAACACCCATTTTTATCCTAGAGAGTTAATTAAATGATGTTCTGATGCAAATGCATTGAAAAGGAAAATAAGTCAGTCTATTGATTGCTATTAGGTTTCACATATCTTATTGGATAGAAAATCAGCGAAAATATTGTTTAAAAATACATCAACCCACTAGAATGGCTACAGTGACTGAAAGAAGCAAGTGTTGGTGAGAATGTGGAGTGAGTTGACCTCTCATAAGCAGAATTTACATTAGTACATCTGCTCTGAAAAATTGGTTGCATCTATTGAGATTGAATATATCCATATTTTATTTATTGTTATTGTTTTGTAGTAAGAGATTGGACTCAGGGCTCCACACTTGCTTTGCAAGTGCTCTACCACTGAGCTTCACATCCAGTACATTTTTACCTTATGTTTTGAGACAGGGTCTTGCCAAATTATACCGGCTACCTCTGGCTTTGAACTTGGGACCTTCCTGCTTTCCCCTCCCAAGTTGCTGGGAATACAGGCATGTGCCACCATGCCTGACTTTATCTACATCTTGAAATGCAGAAATTTCACTTTTAGGTAAAATTGCCTCCAGAAATGAATGATATATTCACCAGGAGAAGTTCTAGAATGTTCACAGTACACTCTTTCTAATACCCATAAGTTGGAAACTACTCAAATGTTCACCAGCAGAAGAATAATGTTGTTGTTAGGTGCTGTCTAGTTGGGTCGTACTCAGAGCTACCTGATGTACAAGAGAATGAAACACAACCCAACACTGTGCAATCCGTAGCACCATGTCAATGCTTCTCTGCTACTCATAAGGTTTTCAATGGCTGTTTCGAGATTGCTTCGAGAGTGGGCTGCCAGGTCCTTTTTCCATTTTGTGGTGCTACGGATTGAAATCAGGGCCTCAGAAGTGCACAGCAGCACTCTGCCAACTGAGCTAAACCCCAGCCCAGAAGAATAATAGACTGTAGTAATTCACATAATGAAATACTGACAATAAACTTGAATAGTCTGCAGCTACAAAACAATAAAGGTGAAACTCTGAAGGTGAAAGCAAAAGCAGCCACATATAAGAATACATGCTAGTTGGGTGCAGTGGCGCATGCCTGTAATCCCAGAAACTTTGGAGGCCAAGGCTGGAGGATCTCAAATCAGCAACCCCATACTACCAATAAATAAATAAATAAATAAATAAAATAAAATAATTCATGCTGTATAATCCTACATGTATAATACACAAAACAGGCAGAACTAAACTGTTAGAAGCCAAAATACTGGTTGCCCTTGTGCAGGACAGTGAATGAAAAGAATGCAGCACAAACCACATGCTACTTTTTGATGTAAGTGCAGATTTCACTTGTGTGTTCAGTTTCTGGAATTACAATGGGGTAATGATAATTTTGGGCTGGGATTTAGCTCAGTTGGTAGAGGGCTGCTCTGCAGTCTCTGAGGTCCTGAATCTGAGTGTGATTCCCAGCACCTCAAAAATGGGAGAAGGACATGGCAATCCACTCTCAAGGCAATCCTGAAACAATCAGCCATTGAAAACCCTATGAGGGTCACTATGAGTCAGACACAACTTGACCGCACCTAACAACAATGATAATTTTATTATGTATATTTCAATAATTTTTTAAAGTGAGGCCAAATAGCTTAGTGATGGAGAAAAATGTATGATCACCAAATAGAAAATATGCTCAAGTACTTTCCTCATGTGAATTTAATTCCTTTAATGTAAACTGTCGATTAAATTTTAGGGAAGTCAGGCACAATGGTGCACACCATTAATCTTAGCAACTCAAAAGGCAGAGGCAGGAGGATCACCAGTTTGAGGCCACAGGCAGGCTAAGTAAAATTAGAGAGACCTTGTCTCAAAAATACAAAGTAAAAAATGGGCTGAGGGTAAAGTTGAGCATTTGCAAAAACCATGTGGAGCCATGGATTCAACTCCTTAGCATTGAAAAAAAAAAAATGGGGGGAGGGTAAAAGGAAAAAAGCATTTCCATACACTTCAAGATGGAAGACTCCAAATTTTATTCATTTACTTTTCCATGTTTACTTTTAATGAATGGTCTTTGGAGCATTTATTCTTCTGAAGTTTCAAAACCAATCCACCAAATATTTATGGACACCATAATATGTACAACAATTATGCTAGGCAGTGTGAGGAGATACAGAAGAGGATACAGCACAGTTCTTCTCCCAAAGATGGATTCTAACCTATGATCCCTTGGGTCAAGAGAGATTTGTAGATAAGATCTGGGGGGATCATAGGTATTTGGAGTACAATGGCAAAATATGGGGTGTGCATGATTTTCATTAGAGTACCAAAGGAGGCCTAATCTTTCTCCATCCTCAACTACCACAACAAATGAAAAACCACCGCCAAAAGGAATGCAATCTAACTGGGGAATCTAGTTTGTAAAGGCAGTTTTACAATCACTGTGCAGCAAATAGCTGTAGCTAAATGGATAACCCTAACTTAGTTCTTGTGTAAGATTGCTATGTGGAACTTAGACAAAAATTTGTGGGAATTAGTGGCTGGCATTTTTCCTAGTACTAGCTTGGCATTCTTGGAAGGCCTTTCTTCAAACTATTAGTGTAATTATGGTAAGGGAAAGGTTACTTAAAAAGTAAAATAAACCAAAGTAATAATCTGTCACCTTTCAACTTCCCACATCATTTTGTTTTCAAGATAGCTGACACTTATACATGATCCATTTTTAACTGTCATTTTCTATTTATAAATATCACCTAAGAATATCTAAATTTAGAAGGCTCCCAGACTAGTCCACTATAATTGACTATCCGGGAAAATGCATCCTAATTGGTATGTTTCTTTAAGCAACAGTGTCAGTTATAAACATAATAGCACAATTTCCCAGATATGTCGATGAATTTTAGCGACTGACTATACAATTTGTAGGACTATATAGGGAGATGTTTACACATCTTGACTACTTTCCTTTCAGGACAATGTGAATTTTGCTGTTAGATAAAAATACCCCATCAAAATCCTATTAAAAAGAACAACCTGGCAGGATATGGTGGCATATGCCTGTGATCCCCGGAAGGCAGAGGAAGGAGGATCACAAGTTCTAGAACAGAAGCAACCTGCATAACAATGAGACTCTGACTCAAAATAAAAAACAAAAAATGGGCTTGGGTTGGGTCCCCATTACAGAGCACTTGCAAAGTATTTGTACCTCCCTAGGCTCAACTCCCAAGTACCTCAAAAAAAAAAAAAAAAAAAAAAAAAAAAAAAAAAAAAAAAAAAAAAAAGGAAAAGGAAAAATATAACAACTCTATTCTATAGATATTCTATAGATTAGCCTTTAGCCGTACCACTGTGGCATCTGATCCCATCAGATCTTGGAAGCAAAGCAGGGTCAGGCCTGGTTAGTACATGGATAGGAGACTGCCTGGGAACAGCAGGTGCTGTAGGCTTGGGAGAAGGACCTGGCAACCCACTTCCAGAAAACAATCAGCCACTGAAAACCCTATGAATAGCAGAGAAGCACAATAGTGCTTCTAACCTAACAACATCACCAGCTACCACTACCTAACAAACACAACAATTCTATAGATTATGGAAAGCAGATGAATCACAATACTAGTGTAGAGGACATGAAATGAATTGGATTTTATATACTACCCACTTAAGAAGTTGAATTCTTAAAATTCATTCCTTAAATATTGCACTGAGTTTAGGGTTTTTATTTATTTATTTGTCTTCTACCATCATGTTCTATCCACCTAAATATAAGTGACACTTCCTGTTGCATTTTAACAGATTTTATACTTCCTCTACTTAAAATTGAGACACTTTTGTTTTAGTGTATCACTTATAGGTAACTTTAACCTCAAATGGCAATAGGTACCGTCAAGTCCGTGTCTGACTCACAGCAACCTTACATACAACAGACGAAACAATATTGTTACTGCTTCTCTGCTGTTCATAGGGTTTTCAATGGCTGGTTGTTCTTACAGAGTTGATTATTAGGTCCTTCTCCCAAGCCTAAAGTACCTGGTGATCCCAGGTGGTATCTTACCCAAGTAGTAACTAGATGGGACTCTGCTTAGTTTCAGAGATCTGACAGGATAGAACCCACAGAGGTACAGCTGCAGGCAAATAGATTATATAGTTGGTTTTAATTTAAATGATACTTCATTTGTCAAAAGTAGAAACCTATGGGCAGTTGGCAAGGTGTCAATGGATACTTGCTGTGTCTAGATTACAATTGCCTGGTTTCTTATTTGTCTTTTTGTGCTGCATGACATTATAAAAAGACTGCAAAATTTCTTACCTCTTCCTCCTCCTCTTCTGAACTATCACCATCTCCATTTTCTTCAGAAGAGTCACTACTTCCCTAAAAAAGGTATACATGCATGTATGTGTGTATATATGTATATATACACACACACAAAGGTGTGCATATATATTCAAAAATAATTAAATTTCCCTCCTGATTAAAATAAGATAAAATACACATAAATATTTACTTAAATTAATTAGTATTACCAGCTTGATTGATTTGATTTACTTAGAGCAGGTCTCATGCTAATATGAGAAAGACACTAGGCTATTGAGCATATATGAAATGAGATGACAGGCAAAGAGGCATTTTATAATAATCAAGATGTGAATGCAAGCACATCACTTTCAACACCCAAAGCATTTTGTGTGTAAAAACTAGAGTAATACATTACAGAATTAATTCTGAAAGAATGAAAGAGTTATTGGGTCCAATCTTTTAATTTTATGGAGAAAATATCAGAAACCCCCAAAACTTGTGATTTTCCCAAACAAGTCAAGATCTTAGACTATAACATAGATTGCATTGTTTTATTTTCTTTATAAGACATAAGTGAAATGATTCAACTTATTATAAAATATGTCATTATTAGATTATTCTTTTCAATAATGAGTGAATCTAAATTAGAATTTTATTTCAAGAAATTAACTTTGTATCCTTAGTATCCTTCAATCTAAGTAAAGTTAAATTTTAAAATTAGGCTAATTTATATATGCAAGGTAAAACTATATAACAAAAAGTTTATTATTTACTCATTTAGGAAACTTATAGAGGACCATCCCTATAAAGAATTTAGGATTAAATGAGAATAAATTAAACTAATAATTCTGCATATAAAAGCATTATTATAAGTTAATGAGCTTTATATATTTTTTGTGGTGCTGCACATTGAACCTAGGGCCTTGCTCATAGGCAAGTGGTCTACCATTGAGCCATAACCCAAGCCCAGGCTTTATTACTGTTTGAAATGAAATGTAAATCCACACATCTGTTATGAGAATCTTTGAGACAGTAGAGGGGATTCTTTACCTTTCTACCAAAAATAACCCAAACTAAATTTTTCTTCCTTTTCTGCATCTACCCCTAATGGCAATCTAAAAGGCACCAAGTATCAAACTGATTCTGTCATTTCCTGCGGTGCAAATTTTATCATTGTTCCCGACAATCAGTTAAGTGCATTGTGTTTAAAGAATATAGTTCCAGAAGGACCCCTAATTGCTGGCTTAGAAATCAGGTTGGAGAAATATTCATGTCCTAGTTCCGCTCAGAGCTATCCCTGTTGGCCTAATTCTTCAGATGGCCACATCACCCACCTTAGGACAGGGAATGTTTGTCCCTGTGAGCCAAGAATAACCTCAGGTGGAAAAGAATAATTAGACCTGACTTTCACTGCTGTGGCCTTAATAGCTGGGCCTTCCCTTGCCCAGAGAGTGAATAAAGTGGATTATTTGAATGATTCTATTTGTTAGTTGCATACAGAGGACAACATATTTATACAACCAGACCTTTCTTTTCTCAGTGGAATGCTGTAGCCATTTTTTATGCTGTCTTTTCCCTTGCTTTCTCCCTAACTTAATCACATCCCTCTTAATTAGTGTGTGTAGTGAGAACAATTTAAAAACTGTGTGGAATGCCTTGAAGCTTTGGCATTTGTGTTTTTCATTTCTTTCATTTCTGCCTCATTGTCAATTTGTTACTAGGACCTACTGATTCTTTTAGAAATCTTTCTTGTATTTGTATAGCTATATGAAGACAATACAGATATAACATATACAGAAGACTTCTTTAATAGAAGACAGTTCTGACAACCTACATTGTATCCTAGCTGAGTCGGATAATAGGAAATATAAAATTAAATTCTTGCCCTGTAAGAATTCACACACCAATCAAACATCATTCAAATCATATAAAATATTTTTTTCAATTTAAACACCTTAGGATATTAAGCTTACTGATACTCTTGTTTCTAGCAGATAAACTATAGTAGACTGCTGATACTTTTGCAATCCACATGGCATATTTCATAAAAATTGATATTTTAGAAATGATTGTTTACTGAAGAGAAATCAAACTTTGTCAGTAGGAGAATAAGTCATAACTATTTCAGATAGTTGGATTGGGAGATGTATTTTATTGTTTATTTTAAGACAGTGATCTTATAAAAATTTACATTAGTTGAAACAGACATCTGCCTATAACTTGTGAAAAATTTGTATATTAAGAAGTATGAACTTTGGATCTACCAATCAAAATGACAATTTATCTCAATATAATTTCACTGTGGGCTTTTTAATTGGACCATACATACACATCTATAATAACATCTAGGTGGAAATGCATATATATATATATATATGATATTTCAGAAATGTTGAGGGGCTAGTCAGAATTTATTATCATTTCCGTTTAGCTTAAGAAAGAACACAGGCTTCAAAATCAACATTGTTTATTTCTGGGTCTGAGGTGAACCAAGGAATCGAAGACAATTCTGAATACCCACAACTCTTGTTTCATTTATGTTCATATTTCTGTGGCCACACAAATTCCCTGTAATTATGATGTCTGTAGATATACTTGAGGATTATCATTTTCTTTAATTGTGTGAGTTAGAGATAAGTTAGCCCAACATATGCTAAGAGGCAGTGCCAAGCCACTGCACTGTTTTCAGCTTCCTGAAAGATTTTAGTGTCTTGAGAGTCCTGTGTCAAATGGTGTGTAATTGGTGCTCTGAACCAAACTGTATGGTCATAAAAATAGTGTCATTCTGGTTTGCTGTATATTTAAAATCAATACCACACCCTCCAGTTTTCAGAGGCCCCTTTCACAAGTAACCCAGCAAAAATATTTTTAGTTTTAGTTAGTTTCTTTTTGTTTATAAATTTTAGGGATGTGTTGTTTTTCTCACAAACTTTTTAATGCATTTCATGAATTTCTCTTTCCTCTGAAGTTCTTGGGCCAAAAGTCCATTATAATTATGCCCCAGTGTGTGGCCTATGGCTCTAGGCACCTCCACAACAATTACCAATAATTACCAAGCTGTATAAGTTTCTGGTGTTTATAAAGTCAATTTCCTCCATATCTGTGAGAAGATTCTGGATTGTCACATGCAAAACAGCTGTATGATGGTATTGAATCAACTATGATAGTTAGTGAACTCATCACTGGCTCCATTGTTAATAATTGATAATATGGTCCACCTCTGTCCGCAAGTTAATTAATATGCCTGAGCTCAGCATGTCTAGGGGTTTGTTTCTATTATGTCATTTTAAACTCAGCCCAGGGCTGGGATTTAGCTCAGTGGGTAGAGCGCTGCGCTGCAGTCTCTGAGAACCCCAGTTCAATTCCCAGCACTGCAAAAATGGGAGAAGGGCCTGGCAATCCACTCCCAAGGCAATCCCGAAACAGTTAGCCATTGAAAACCTTATGAGGGTCGCTATGAGTCAGATACCGACTCGACGGCACCTAACAACAACAACAGCAACAAACTCAGCCCAAATGATTTTACACTGTGTAGGTGTATCTGCTTTAAAAGAAAGCTTAGAAATAAACTATCTTATTATATTGAAAACAAGTTTTCTATGGTAACAATTCTTTCTGGATGAATTATATTGTCAGCTGAATTTAGGTGTTTTGAAATTAAATTTGATTCCCTTTAACTTATAATAGGTGAAAAGGAAAAATAATTTTTATGCTTACCTGAACAGGAAATCGTTTTAGGGCAGGATAAAAGTAGGCATGCTTGTAAAGATAATATCGTGGCCTGTACTTAAAGACCTGTACAAACAAAATTAATGTTACATTCATGTTTAATGTGCAATAAATCTAGAATAATTGTAGGCCAGAGAAGTATGCTTAATTACCCCATTTTCTTCAGAATCTTCTAATTTGATTCTTCGATGCAAATTTTTCATCTGTTTAAAAGAACATTTAATTATTACGTATACTTTCTTTCATATAAAAAGACAAAAATTGGGATAAAAAGACTATAGATTTTTAGTAAAGAACTTACTGAGAAAGCACAGGCCATTCCCAAAATGCTGAGCAAAATTAAGGCAGTCTTCATTTTGGTGATTACTGCTGGAATTAATAAAGAGGTAAAGTTAATAAATACTAAAACTTAGTGCATAACTTCTTTATTCATACTCAAAGATGAAATATTTAATTTGCTTTCATTTCTGTCTAATTATCACTTGGACTATTAAAACCAAATTTCTGGGCAGGGTGCTGTAGCTCAATGGTAGAACACTTACCAAGTATGTGCAATGCCCTGAGTTCATTCCTCAAGACTGGAAAAAAGGTTTTTTGCACATATTTACAAGTTCTTCCTTAAATTTAAGTTGTAGAAGACAGACTTTACACATCTGTCTGAATAATCTTTAGTTCCATATTTGATTTTAGCCTACTTTTCTCTGATTTGTTATTGGAAGACCATTCAGTCACTGGGAGGAGCTTTGAATACTCAGAGTATGTCACACTAGGGTGAGAGGAGCCTGTTAATAGCACCAGCAGGGGAGTACCAGCCAAGTGGGTTGAATTGTTAGTATAGTTATGTGCTCTGTTTATTTATTTATAATTAAAAACCAAGAAGAAGTTAAATATACTTACATGGTTGCTTTTATGCAATGACCTACAAGAAGTTTCTGGCTTCTGTGCATAGGTTTTGAACTAAAAATTCACTTGTAAAATAGGGAGTGAAAGCCATTTTCCTATGAATCTCAGAATACTTCACATTTGAAGGAGTGTTTTGTGTGTGTGTGTGTGTGTGTGTGTGTGTGTGTGTGTGTGTGTGTGTGTGCTTGTGTGGATGAGTTGGTGTGTGGGAGACAGACAGAGAGAGAGAGATAGAGAGACAGAGACAGAGAGAGAGAGACAGAGAGAGAGGAGAGAAATGATCCGTAATATATGAAATACTATCCTTAAAGCATGTAGCATCCAACAGCCAGGCCTAAGGATGACTCCATGAGAAGTGTTTTTTTAGAATCTCACCTTGGCATATTGAGATAACGGGGGCAAGTTTTCTCAAATTAGATTGTTCTCCAACTCCATTTAAGCTAATTTAATCTGTAGTGTGGGAGACTGTGATAGAGTGGATGGGGCTTCTCCAGGATAGGGGTGATAGGCATGGATGGATACTTTAGTTCTGTGGAACAATTGAAGATGCAACTCTAATGTAGGAATAATCCTAAACACTCCAGGGGTTTGAAGCCATGCAAAGATCTTCAGCTCCACACTGACTACTCAGAAATGAAAGGGGAAATTTTACCCTATTTTAATTCTATTCTATTTATTAAATATTTATTTAAATTTTCTGTCAATCGAAAAACAAATTTAGGTGAAATCCTAATACCTGCTTATTTGCATTTATGTCCATATTTAACTGATAGAGTGATCTGGTATCTAGTGACACTCTGGCAATATTTTGGAAGGAATATGTAAAGATAATGGCAATTTCCTCATAAACACACTTTTCAAAGTGATATTTGTAATGTACATAATCCATATGTACATTACACCCTGCAGGTAGGTTTCATATTTTGTCCTCATCACTCAAGATTGATTGCATCCATTTTGAGTATCTGGTACGAATGTAAACATTACACAGAGTAAGGTTTGAGGCCTGAAGAAATTTCCTTGAATCCTAAGTCTCACTCTGTGTGGAGGAGTGGGTCTTTTGATTTTGATGCCTACACATTTCCTCATAGTACTATCTTACTAAAAGTTTTTGATGACCACATGGGAGTAAAGAGGCTTTGTCCCTATACAAGGTCCACATATTTAAGAACCCTTAATGGCTATTAGAGTGCTATGAATAATGCTTTGATCTTTTCTGTCCATGGTAGAGTACAACAAAAAACAGAAAGATTATTGCTTTGTTTGTTACTGCTTTATAGCACTATGAAAATGTTTGGGATATTTATAATATTTTAAAAGGTTAAAAACCTAAATGCACAGAACTGTAGAAAGATTTGAGATGACATAAATTTCTCATAACAAATCATAAAATAACCAGAGGAAAACACAGCAAGGATAATAACATTTTTAAAAGAACCAAATGATTCATGTAGACAGCAACTAGCTGCCTACATAAATCTCATTTTATTTACTTTGTGATTCATCCAAAGCAAAGACCTCTATAGTGACCACTGCTAACTCAGACACCAACTCAAACATTCTTAAAGGATAGTTTTGAGAATTTAATTACAATTTTTTTATTGGGAGCCAGGGGTAGTGGTTCACACCAGTAATCCCAGCGACTCAAAGGCAGAGGCAGAAGGATCAAGAGTTCAAGGTCAGAAGGAGCCTACATAACTTAGCAAGACCCTGTCTCAAAACTTTTTTAAAAAAGAGGCTGGGGGTGCAGCCCAGTGGTGGAATATTTGCAAAGTATATGCAAGGGTTACACTTCCCAGCAGAGAAAAAAATAATGTACTGAGAAGAGTATGACCAACTACAAAAATCACTTATTTCTCTAGTACTACATGTTTTCCCTGTTGATTTTTCAGCTATAGGATATTACTACTTTGAAGCCTAATGTAAAATATATTGAAAAGATTATGTATAATTGATGTATAGGCTAGGTATAATTAATGGAAAAATCTGTATATATCTAGGCAGATTTGCAAATTTATGAACTAATATTTCAGTCAGGTTATGTTGAATGACTCAGGATGAGAAAACAAGCATTTGCTGAAGATGTGCTGAGATAGAAGTTAAGAGCATAAATTTACTAGTTTGTATTCACAACATTAAGAGCTTATTTATATACTTGGGTTAACAAGCTTAGCCTTGTGGAAAGAATCTAAAATCAGAGGCACTAATTCAATAGTAAGAAAATGTTAAATTACATAGCCATTCTATGCAATGCAATAAAATCCATATTTAAATAAAAATTCAGAGTAAGAGTCCAAAGGTGTAAATGTGGAGTATCTGATTATAAGGTCATGAAGCTGCCCTGATAAATCTTACCCTTCAGCAGACCCGGGGAGAGGAAGCAGGCTCACCAGAGTGAGGGGCACAGATTGTCTTCCTTGCTCTCACTTACTCACTCATTCACTTGCTCTTGCTGCCTATAAACCCTTCTTTGCCTTTCAGCAGCCAATCACTGTTATGGCCAGGTGATGTCAGAATGTGGATTCTCACCAGAAAACCCCCAAACTTCAACACTTTTTCAGGACATGGGCTCAGTTGAATAAACATGAAACGTGGTTCCTGTGCCAAGAGGTTTGCATTGTGGAATTTAATTGAAGGTTAGATGAAGATGAATAGTTTGAGTTCCGAATATATATAATAATATACTAGATTTGAATTGAAATAAATAGCCAAAGATTTAACCATTTAAAATTTCATAATTATGTAAGTTTTCACCATGTTGAAAGAAAGGAAGACTTAGTGTCATCAAATATAATCATGCTTTATTTAGTTTTTTTTAAAGAAACTAAATAATAGAAAGGAGTTTATGTATAATATTTTAATACCATTATCTTAATACCAATTATTTTATATTTCTTCCCAAAATATACTTCAGTAACTCTTAAATTAACATTGATATAATTAAATCAGTCAGACTTTATAAGGCATATTTGCTAAAACCCAATGCTGAATGTAAAAGTTAGAACTTTTGAAGTTCATGCTACTGAGAGATAGGTTTCATCTTTTGTGTTATAAAAATAAACTTTTTAAGATCATCCATTTATGTACCCCTTTTTGTTGTGTAAATGAGGTCACCTCATTTTTTGGCCTTTTGTGTAATGCTTTCTATTCATTTTCATACTTAATATTTTTCCTATGAGTAGAGGAAAAATTACTAGACCTGGCAGAAGTAATTCATTGTTACTGAAATTGTTTGTTAAAACCAAACCCATAATAAATGGATTAATAGACTGAAGTACTTTTTTTTTAATTTACAAAGGAAAATCTAGCTTATTACTTTGCATAATCTCTTTGTCTAGTCATTTTATTCTTCCTCCTGTTGGGAAGTCTACATCATGAAAATTAGAGAAACCAAAAATTAATAAATATCTTTGTCATGTTCCAGTCACTCTGTTAGATTTTTTGAATGACTTATCTAAAGAAAAGTATTTCTTCAAAGTTGTTTGGAATATATAATCAATCATAAAAAATAAGTTGAAACATACTCTTCCAATTCAGTACAATTCAACTCCATAAATTTAGTTCAGTTTACCAGTTTTTTAATTAGTAAGCTTCCTACTAAGCTAGACTATTTTACAGGATTTGGGGAGTCAAACGATAAAAGCCTGGTCCCTGTCTTTAAAATATTCAATGTGTAGGAAGAAAATCATGGAGTCAGAGGACACAGAAACTAAAATGTCTACAGGTTCAGAGATGTTATGGAAGTAGATTTAGTTCCAACTGACAATAGGGCAGTGAGCAGGGTCCTTTCATCACAGTGGTAATTTTCCAGATTATCAAGAAAGAAGACATTATTTAAAAGGAACAGGAGTCCTGCAAGG
Organism: Pedetes capensis; assembly: GCA_007922755.1. NCBI lineage: Eukaryota > Metazoa > Chordata > Mammalia > Rodentia > Pedetidae > Pedetes > Pedetes capensis. The sequence continues at coordinate 91,034 of VMDO01004203.1, forward strand.
TGGCACACACCTGTAATCCCAGCAACTGGGGAGGTAAAGGCAGGAGGATTGTAGCTTTGAAGCCAGAGCCAGCCCACATAATTTAGCAAGACCCTGACTCAAAACATAAAATAAAAAAATGGGCTGAGGGTGCAGCTCAGTGGTAGAGCACATGTAAAGTATAAGACACCCTGGGTTCAACTCTCAAGTACTGAAAATAAATAAATAAATAGGAAAAAGGAAGTGTTCTTGGAAATGTATTCAAAAGATATGAGACTGTATGAAACCACATAACAACACCATTTCAAATGTACTATTTGCTCACATGCTAGCTCTCCTTGCACTATTGTACCTCCTCATACACACAAAAAAACAATTATTCCCATTATCTAGGTGAGATATGTGAGGCATAGTAATAGTAAGTCTGACTTGGATTACACAGTAAAGGAGGGAATGCAGGGATAAAAGTCAAGTCTATCTAATTCTAGAGCTCATACTTTTAATCACTACATATTTTCACTGACCCATTCAAATAGCCTCAATAACTCAATAGGCCAGAGCATATTGAGTGGAAGTAGTATAAATGAGACTGGTCAGATAGGCAAGGCCAGAGGGTGGAGAAAGCTGTAAATTATGCTGAGGATTATGGAATCTTTCATGGAATTGAGAATACTAAAGCACTAGAGCAGAAAAATAACATTCAGACTGGCAATTTGGAAAAATCTTTTCATGGCAAGACAGAGGTGGCTGAGGAAAGCAAGATTATTATAGATGAGGGGAACTTGAAGAGGCTATTGTAGTACTCCAGGAAAGAAATAATAAAGGTCTGAATTCAAGCAGTAGCAGTGGTCAGGGAGAGGAGGGAATAAAAGAGAGTGGGATTAAATAGAGAAACATCAATAGGACTTAATAGAAATATGAGAGGGAGAAGCCTAGGATGACTTCTGGATTTCTAGTTTGGATGATTTCATGAGTAGTGGGACCATATCTTATGCAATACCTAATCGAGTACCCACGATGTTACAGCCACTCAGCAAGCATTTGTTGACCGTGATACAATGATATGAAGAAAGAGGTAGAAACTGGTAATCAAGACTATAGTTTTATTTTTACTCTCCAACTAAGTTGATTCTACCACTTATCCACAATGACATTTCAATTTAAGTAACCTTTTAAAAATGAGGGTGATATCACCAAAGTTTAAAAATAGCACCAGTCATCATGTGGGCCTCATTGCCCATAGAGAATTTGGGGCAAATATTTGAACTTGAAACTTGAACTTGATTGAGGTTCTGTATCTACCAGGTTAGAGGAAATACAGATATAGAAGAACAGGCAAAATGACACCACTGGGATGCATTCAGCAAAATCCAAAAATAGGAAACTTTATGAGATACATTATCTGGTTATTTCAATATAATAAAAGGAAAAATAACATAGAAGGAAGGAAACTACAGATTAAAAAATTTCAGAGACACATGTAAAGTATGAAGTATTGGGGGAAATGTTAAATGCAGACCAGTGATTTTGTTGTAATTAGTAATTACTATTAATTTTCTAGGTGTGATGTGTTGTTATTATTTATTTAAAATAATCCTTATCTTTTAGAGATGAAACATATACAATCATAACACCCTTCTAACCAATCTTGTCTAATCTCAGAAGCTAAGCTGGGCTGGGCCTGGTTAGTCCTTTGATGGGAAATGGCCTGGGAATACTGGTGTTGTAGGTTTAGGAGAAGGGCCTAGCAGCCCATTCCCAAAACAATCAGCCATCAAAACACTATGAATAACAGAGAAGCACTGACAACAGTGCAGGGCATGACACAGTGTCAGGTAGTATTTTGTTCTGCTGTACATAGGGTCACTATGAGTTGGACTGACTCAATGGCACCTAACAACAACAGAGATGAAACAGTTATCTTGGGTGGAAATAATGATGAAACAAACTTGGCCATAAATTGGTAATTGAAGAATTGGTGATAGATTAATGAAGACCCACAATCCTTCTAATTTTGTATGTTTCAAACGGTCTATAAACAGATTTTTTTTTTTTAGCAGTACTGGGGGTTGAACCCAGGGCCTTGCGCCTGCATGCTCTGCAAGTGCTGGACCACTGAGCTGCACCCCCAGTCCATTTTTTCTTTTACTCTTTGAGACAGGGTCTCTATAAATTACACAGACTGCCTCTGGTCTCGAACTTGCGATCCTCCCACCTCCGCCTCCCAAGCTGCTGGGATTACAGGCATGTGCCACCACACCCGGTTTATAAACAGATTTTTAAGGAAATGATTAAAGTAGGTGATCTCTAAGGCTTTTTCAGTTTCCACTATTCTGTGTTCCATTATGATTAATCCTTTTTAAAGTCTCTAGTAGTCTTCTAGCTACTAAACTGATTAGCCTTATTTATGTTAGTCATTAGCACCGTCTTTAAGGAATAGTGCTAAAGAAAAAAACACCACAGATCCTTTCTCAATTTGCTTTTTTTTATAATCAGGAGTATCCCAATAAGACTTTTTACTGCAATGCTCATTACCATCACACTCTTCTTCATTTAAATAGGGTGATATGAATTGACTTAGATAGTAGGTGAGCACACATTCATTTCATTGTGTGCCATGACCAGTTTGGAAGACCCACTGCGAAGGTACCTGCCCTCTTTCTTATCAGCTACATGTACTCAGTTGTTAAATCTTGTTAGCACCACCTCTATATTTCTTTGGAATCCAAATTTCTCCCTTCTTTCTTACTGTTTTGGCTTTATTTGCATAGTCATTATCACTTGCCAGACTATACTAGTGATATTCTAACACTCGGCACCTTAGCTATTTATGCTCTCAATCAATCCTATGGACACAGGATTTGGACTCACATATTAGGGGAAAGTCTTGGTGCTGCCTCTTGCTACTTTTTATTTTGGTAATTTTCTATTTTTTAAATTTTGTTTTACTATGATAAAAACACTTAACATGAGATCTACTTTCTTAAGTCTCACAGAGCAGAGATCCCCTGTCACTGTTAGGAACTGAGCTGCACAGGAGGAGGTGAGTGGCAGGTGAGCAAGCAAAGCTTCATCTGTATTTATAGACTCTCCCAAAACCACCCACATCCCTGGTTCATGGAAAAATTGTCTCCCATGAAATGAGTCCTTGGTGCTAAAAAGTTTGGGACTGTTGATGCACTGTTAACTCTTGGTGTATTATTATATAGTAGATCCTTGGAACTTGCTTATTTTGGATAACTAAAAATTTATACCTGTTGATTGGTAACTCTACATTTCTCCCTTCCCCTAGATCCTCACCACCACCATATCACTCTCTGATTCTATGAGTTTGATTATTTTAAAAACCTCATACAAATGGAACCATGCAGTATTTGTTCTGTAACTGGCTTGTTTCATGTAGCATAATGTTTTCAAGGCTCATCCTCATATTGAAGAATTTCTTTCTTTTTTTAAGGCTGAAAAATATTCTACTATATGTATATACCACACTTCCGTTATTCATTCATTCACCAATAAGCATTTAACTTGTTTGCACATACAGCTATTTTGAACAGTATTGAAATGAACATGGCAGTGCTATCTCCTCAAGATCCTGATTTTAATTTTTTTGAAAAAAAAGTATGTTTGCTGGATCATATTATTCTATTTTTAGTTGTTTGAAGAAGATTTATGTAATTTTTTCCATAGTAACTGCAACATTTTACAGTTCTACAACAATGTACTAGTATTTCTCTTTCTCTACATTCCCCAAACACTTAGACTTTGTTTGATTTTTCCTAGCAGGTGTAAGGTGAGTTTGATGTGCATTTTCGTGATAATTGATGACACTGAGTATGTTTCATATACTTGTTGCCTATATGCATGTTCGTTCAGTGGGTGTCAATTCAAGTCTTTGACCCATTTTTATTAAGTTATTAGATTATTGTTTGTTTATTTGTTTTGATTTTTGTTGCTTATTTGTAGGAGTATCTTGGAGTATGTTTTGGAAATTAACCCTTTATCAGATACACGCAATGGATGAATATTCTTCCATTCCATAAATTGCCTACTTGCTAGCTTTGACTTGGGATAAATTGTCAACCTAAGAATGTCTATCCCCTATATTCCTTTCTAATATCATTTCTTCCTTCTTGCCTCCTAAGATATATTTTAAGATGCTTTGTATAAGAATTATGAATAGCCAAGGCTTAAAAAGTAGGTAAATATTTTAAAATATTTTTTCATTAACATCTTTTTGTGCCACAATTTGAAAGCTTAATAAACTTGAATTTTCTAGAATAAATGATCCAGTTTCTTCATCATTAAAATGCTAACCTCTTGCTATGGTAACATTATATTTATTTGTAAACCCTCGACTATTTCTCTTATAACTTCCACATCCAGCTCATCTCTCTGAAATCCAACAGTAGCATCTCATGCAGGCACCAACACTCACTGGCACTGGCACAGTATTATTTTGGGATACTATGCCCAGGAAAATTCCTCCCTGCTCTGTAATGTACCATGTCTACACCCTTTCATACAGTGTCTAATAAGGTTCCATACCCTTCTAACCGCCTGATTTCCAGCATTAATTCTGCCTTCTGTCCAGGCTTACCTGTTCAACTTTGGTCTAGTTTTTCCAATTGAGATAATTAGTCAGTGTCTGTCACTCACTGAGCTCTTGGATGCCTGAGTGGTAAGGGATGCAAAACACAGATTTCATCCTCAGAATTTACAGTGCAGTCAAAACTTTAACCCCCTCTTTCCTCCCAGGCCTCCTCTGTTTATGTGACGGGTAAGTAATGCTTTTCTAATCCCACGCAATCTCCCATCAAAACTTTCATATGCTCCATAAGTCAAATAACAAATACCAAACTGATACCTAATGCAATTCTTACTTAAAACTGTCATGTTCTGTTACCATAATATTGTATCCTGTGTGGTAGTGGTGGTGGTAGATGTATGCACAGATGTCATCTGTTTTTTATTGTAATGTTCTGCAGGGCAAAGACAGTTTCTATTTAAATTGCTGTAAGTGGAGACAGGGAAGCCACATCTATGGTTATTTACATGAAACTAGAAGTTCTCATGGAATTTGACATCAGATGGACATTAGTGAAATGTATTGATTGATTCCTTGCTCTTTCTTTAAAAAAAAAAAAGACATCAGTAACGTGCACACAATACTATTTAAAGATGGCAAATCCAAGGGCAGCCTATACTTGTAGATTGTTGTGGTTCCTGTTCCCAAGGGAAAATTCCCAATTTGTCTCTCTCCTTCCAAATTGTCATTATTTAAGATAGGTATGAATGAACAAAGTATAACTTTATTTTCAATCTATTTATAGCTTTCCTGGATACCTTTCCCTCCCTACTGGACCACCAATTTCTCCCTATTGGTTCTCTTTCATTGGAACTGAATTCTTCATGGCTGTTCCATAAAAGAAACAAAAGTCCTCTCTTACCGATGCATATTACTAACTAACTATTCATATATCTCTTCCTCTTCATAGCAAAGGTTCTTGAAAGTTGCCAATACTTCATGACTCAATCTCTTCATAGTCTGCTCACTTTTCAACCTACAGCAAGATGGCCTTTGCCTCCCCAGCCTTGTGGAAAATGGCCTCATAAAGACCAGTTCCAATGACTTCATTCTTGCTGAGCAATGAGCTCTTGCTTGTAAATTAGAATAGACACTTTTCAGTTACTTTCTTACATGGTTTCTTTGGCAGTTGACCCCACTCTTTCTTCTTTCTTTCACATTACGGCCAAAGTAAACTTTTTAAAACACCACTGATATGTTTTAGGGCTGGGATTTAGCTCAATTGGTAGAGCACTGCTCTGCAGTATCTGAGGTCCTGGGTTCAATTCCCAGCACCACAAAAATGGGAGAAGGACATGGCAATCGACTCCCAAGGCAATCCTGAGACAATCAGCCATTGAAAATCCTATAAGTGTCAATACGAGTCAGATATGACTCCATGGCCCCTAACAACAACAACAATATGCTTTAAGTCTCGACTTAAAATTTCCTATGACTATATCATCAAAATAAAATTTAAATTTCTCAGAGATATATGTAAAGCCCTTCAGGATCTGGTTCTCACACATGGCTCCATCTCTACTTCTCTGACTCCTCTCTCTCACCCTAAGCTCAACCATACTAAAATATTTCATTTCCTTCCCTGTACCCCATGTCTTTTTCCTAAGGCCTTTGCACATGATACATTTATCTACCTAACTCTGACCTGCCTTTCAGGACTCAGTTCCGAAGTCTCATCCTGTAGGAAGCCTTCCCCATTTCCTACCCCACCATGCCTGAGTAGAGTAGCCCTTCTGTGTACTTTATGGCACTTCTGTGATAGTACTGGTCCTTCTCTAATGTGGCTAGTTGTTTATCTCATGCCTCTGGATACATTATGAATTGTTGTGGTAAAGACAAGGTCTAGTTTATCATTATATCTCTAGCCACTCAGCCCAGTGCCATTCATTAAGTATTCTTGAAACAATATCTAGCTAACAATAAATAAATGAGAGACTATTCATAACAGCATTTTTCAGTCTTCTTTTTTTTATTATCATTCCACTAAGGAGCAAAATTAAATTTAATGTAAAGTCTCATTATGAAGATAAATTAAATATGAAGGAATTAGATTGTATTGAATAGGGTTGAAGTTTGGAGGGTCACAAAAGCTTATAATATCGAAGGGTCTTTTTTTCTACTCCTAAGAACAAGATTTCTCGATGGAAAGAACCCAATGGAACAACATTATTGTCTTTGAGAATGCATGATCTATTAATATTGCTTTTTGATACATAAGACTGAATAAGAAACTAATAGCTCATCAGTTACAGGAGTCCCATGTCCAATTTGCAGTGTCACTTTTCATGATTTCAATTACTCACAATCAATGATGGTCTGAAAATATTAAATGGAAACTTCCTGAAACGAGCCTTTCATAAGTATCATTCTGAATAACATGATAAAACCTCATGCTATCCCTGTTTCTTTATGTTCATGACATGAATTAACTCTTTACCCAGAGTATTCACTGTTTATGTAACTTTCTTGTTAGCTATTTAGTAGCATCTCTATTCCTTGATTGACTATCATACTAACACATTGCTTGTGTTTAAGTAGCTATTACATAGTAGCCTGGTGCTATGACACAATGCCTATGTCTCTTATCTTACCTCAACTCATCATGTAGGCATTGTATCATCTCATATCATCACAAGAAGACAGAAGAATACAGTACAATGTGATATTTTGAGGGGATAGGTAGAAAGAGAAATAAGGAGAGATAATGTTCATATAAATTTTATTATAATGTATTGGTGTAATTGTTCTATTTTTAGTTATTGTTGTTAAGCTCTTACCATGCCTAATTTATAAACTAAATTTTATCATAGGTAGGTATACATGAAAAAACATATTACATATAAAGTTTGGCACTGTTTATGATTTCAGGTATCCACTAAGGGTCTTGGAACATACTATATTTGCAAAATGAAGATGCTGTAATCAATTTGATGTTTTAAGCTTCTCAGAATTTCTTCAGGATAGGTACAAGCTGGGGAGCCATTATAGAATGTCTTCTGAAAAAGTTTGTAACCAAAGAAACTGAAGACTTATCAAAAAGTTTTCAAAATTTTTTCATACCTCCCATATCTGCCAAATTTATCTTCAGGGGGCTCTTGGTCAGTTTGGACTACTATAAAAGAATACCATAAAGTGAGTGGTTTAGACAACATATCTTTATTTCTCACAGCTCTGGAGGCTGGAAGTCTAAAATCAAGGTGACTTGCTAACCTGTTGTCTGGTGCAAGGTCCTCTTTCTGGTTTACAGATTGTTGTCTTCTTACTGTGTCCTCACACAATGGAAAGAGATGGATCTTGTGCCACTTCCTCTTATTATAAGGGCACTAATCCTATCATGAAGGCCCCATCTGCATGACCTCATCTAATCATAATTACATCCCAAAGACCTCATCTCCAAGTGCTATCATATTGGGGATTAGAGTTTTAATATATGAATTTTGAAGGGACAGCCCATAGCAAGAGGCTTACTTTCATTTAATTCAAATTGGACCTTTTAACAAAATATTTGGATAAATGACTCTAATTAAAAAGGGGAATTCCATTTTATAATATGCAATATACATATGAACATGCTATGAGGTATCCTTAAAATCTTTCAAGGAAGAGGGATCCACCTTGCAAATTCTCTCATGTTATATGGTACTTTATATTGAATAATTTAATAGCATAATCCAAACTTCTAGGTTTTTACCCATTGCTGTATCTTTTTCAATCACTGAACAAGTCTGAGTGCTAGTATCTCCCATTTTTTACTCTTTAGAGTAAATGATTTGGTTGGTGATTTGTTGGTATATCCCAAATTCCCCAGACTTAAGGCTAGTCAAATGTGTCTATGATTAATGTATTCTTTGAAATGATTTTTCTTGGAAACATTTTTTGACAATAATTAGAAAGTTAGCATTCACAAAGTTTTAAATATTTTGATCAAACAATTTACTAGCCATTAAGCTAAAGAGGTAGCACTTCAGATTTAGATGATTTCTAGGCTTATTTCTCATTTATCTATTTATCCAATACATATTTATTGAGAGTTTACCGTGTGTCATGACATTCTTTGTTGTGGGTTCTGAGAATATAGTAGAGACAGAAATTCTCTTTATGTGTTTCAGTAGAGAGATATGATAAATACAAATAAGCAAATGTGTAGAGTTTAGGATGTGATGAGTAGTAAGTAAAAAAATTAAGGAAAAATATGTGAAAAGATGGAGCAAGGACTTGAAAATCATTTATAATAGCCTTTGAATGAATCTAAGTTTTGGCAAACTCCTGATTTTTTGCATTTTAGTTTGAATCCCCTCTCTCATATAGCAAATAATTGTCTTTCTAGTAGAATGTTTCAGATTGTTTGCTTTTAAAAGAAAAAAAAACAGAATTAATCATAAGCATTGAAAAAATGAAAAATGTATGTTTGTGAAAATTTCTGCACTCAAGCCAGGAACCTTTAGTGGAAATCTTCTTACTGAGAAAATGGAAGGTGACATTTATTCAGAAACACAGGGCAAGTAACAAACAGTAAATATATTGCCATGCTTAGACAAACCAGCCTTCTAGAAAACACCGTGGATTTCTACTTCCTTCTATATCAACCTCAATTAAGGGAAACAAATAAAGAAAAACCTTTTTCTCCCTATGGAAAGACTGAAGAATAATTTTAACCTACTCATTATGTAATAATTTTCTTTGACCCTACATTTTTTCAGTGAGAAACAAATTTTTAACACTGAACTGGGGATGTCCCCTAACCAGTGAATTTGGGTCACTAAGATCTGCATTCTTTTTAAGGATGTATAGATATTTCTTTTTGTTGCAGTGGCTTTATGTTTCTGCTTAAAACTTTCTGTTTTGGCTTCAAAATATATATTTATTAACATTTTAAAAACAGAGTGAGTGTGTACAAGGCAAACATAAATACATTGCTTGGGTCTGTTAGACCCATATAAGAGAAAGTTTCATAGTATTACATGACAATTCAGTTACTCTGTGTTTGGCCTGAGTGTTTCATAAATGTTCAGTGTGTTTTGTTAAAATGTCTAATACTTTTATCAAATCAGCACATTCTTTGGTGAAGAACTGAGAAATCTGTTCTCAGAAATCATCTCAGGGATTCCGCAACTGATAAATATAGTCTTTTAGTTACCAGCTAGGTTATGTTTTTGGTGTTTTTTAGGTTTCCCACTGCCTTGGACCTTCTGCAATGATCTGCAATAATAATAGATTGTGACTCCACAGCAAAAAAATCACTGCCAGTCTTTATTTATGGGCATGTTGAAATTTTGTATGCTACGGTTCATTCTATTGCATCAACTATAAAGGTTACAACACTCATAGGACATTTGAGTTCAACTGCTCACTTAATGGACATTTGTTAGAAATTACATTGGTGTTTTCTGCTTGAATATATCCAATGTGGGTTTTTAGGGACACTACTGTCCTAGTATATGCCTTGCAAGTTTCTCCGTTTTAGATAGTGTTGTCTTTATATATGTCTCATTTTCTTGAAGATGATTTTTTTCCCTCTTGCATGGACTTTTGTATAGATTCTCTATCTTAAATTTTTTAGTTTTAGGGTTTATTTTCTTTTGGCATTTCCTAGTTTCTTCATTGTTTTTCTCAATTCTCAAATAACTTTCTACATTGTTCTCCTGGTATTACACATATAAAAAAATTTATTAAATATTTAGTGGCCAACCAAGTGACTTATTTCTTGTAGCAATATCTGACCTTGTTACCAGGGATGAGGTCTTCTATCATACCAGAATTTCAATGTGGGGTTAAGGTCTGTCCTATTCCTTATCCCCTTGCACTATCCTAAAGATTAAAATATCAGTTATTTAATTAAATTTTTTAAAATCTAAAAGTATATTTCTTAGATTTTTGATTTTTGAATTAGATTTTTGAAGTTAAAATGGTTATATATACCTTTATATACTCCAGGTACAATTACATTCAGAAAGGATGAGATGACATGCCTCTTCTTAATTTTTAAGATGTCAGACTATTTTAACTCTGTGACTACCAACTTCAAATCAAAATATATGACAATAAGTATTTTATTTCCAGAAACTCTTCATTACAATGAACAGAATAAGAACACGACTAGCAAAATAATAGGAATGCATGAGTAAAATTATTCATATAATTAGTGATGTGCATAACTTGAATGCAAAAAACTATTAAGAAAAAGTGTACAATTGACTAAATAAGAATAATTGGCATGCCATCACTATACCAAAAAATTCAGTTGATAACACAAAACAATACTGGTAAAAATGCAATGTTAGGTACAATGATAATATATTTTATGTGTGATAAGGTGTAAAACAATTCTTACACAATAGTACATTGTATATTGTACAGATAGTTTTTGTTCTCCATGCAAACTTAATGAAAGCAAATCCCACTGGTATATCTGTGAAACTTTGTGGGACATATGTGTCCTGATGGTAGTCAAAGGGTTAAATAATTTATAATAAAGTCAGATGGGATAAAGTGATGATGGCCTAAATGATAGTCCAATATCAGAAATAAGAGAAATCAGATTAAGCAAGAAATTTAACAATTCTGGAAAGCAAGAACTTTTGTCACTGCTAGTCTTATCACCATCAAAAATGTGGAAATGACTATTTTCATCTGATACCTGTCAAAGTCTCATATTTGGAAGAAGAAAACTTCTATATTTGAAAAATGTTCATTTCATTTCTAGATAGAAATATCTGGGCTGGGAGTGTAGCTCAATAGCAGAGCAATTGCCCAGCATGCACAAGGCCCTGGGTTAGATCCCCAGCCCTGAAAAAGAAATAAAAGAAAAATAATATCCAACAATTTAGGAATAGTAATTTCTTAATGGAAATATAAATTTTAATTTAGTAGCCAATATAAGCCAGACCCATTATTCCATTGTTGTTGTTAGATGCTATAGAATGGGGTCCGAATCATAGTGACTCTCAATGGCTAATTGTTTTCGGGATTGCCTCGGAAGTGGATTGCCAAGTCCTTCTCCCATTTTCGTGGTGCTGGGGATCACACCCAGGGCCTCAGAGACCACAGAGCGGCATTCTACCAACTGAGCTAAACCTCAACCCCCATTATTCCATAGTATAAGGAAAATATTAAACACTATTATGGGACAGTAGACTTAGAAGGCTCATTAAAATGTCAAAGTTGTTGATCTAATTCCACAGACTTAGAAAGTATCGTTAAACCTATGGAACTCCTTACTTTTTTTAAATCTGACGAGTTGGCATCAAGAAATGATGTCCTCCCTTGGTCTGTGGCTTTACTTCTAGGGTGGGGGTCAAGAGATGTACCTACAATTCCAGACTGATTCAAAACCAAAGCCAAGTCCTCCTTGTAATTATGTTTTCCCGTAATAGTTCCAAAGCTCTGCCCAATGTTCAAGTTCAAACTTTATTAAGGTAAACAGGCAGAGTCTTTGCTTCTGTTGGTGTTGCTATATCAAACAGTGAGAAGCCGCAACCCATGAGAGGCTAGAATTGGTCTTTGTGGTGGAAGGATGTTGACCACCATGAGAGAGAAGTTTCCTATGGATTTAGATATTTTAAAATTGAAAGTAGATACCATTCAAGACTAGAGAGGAGCCTCACAAAAGAATAGGTTATTTGAGAAAAACTAGGCCTAAATAACTGCAAAGATGGCAACAGAGTGCATCAAGTTAGGTATTAGTGGGGAAGTGTATTACAAGCACCAGTCACAGCTGGGGTAACAGGTGAGAACAAGATGGATCTAACAGAGACACTAAACACTTCACTACACTTAAGAAAGGCACCGGAAAATTCAGAGCTTGACAAAGCTCTTCCATGACACGAGTGAAAAAAATTGCTTTATTCATGTCCTAAAATAAAATTTCATATGAAGAAAGGAAAGTATTAATACAATATAGCCATTTGTTCCAAAATTTGAGGAAATAACGATTACATATTTCTGACACATTCTTGCCAAAAAATAATATTCCATTGCTGCCTCCTATTCTTCAAGTTCCTTTTTCTTACACGTGATATAACTATTTTATTTAATTTATAACTAAAGTTAATGTTGGTTAATTTGTCAACTATCATCTCTTTTTAATAAATAAAAAACACATTTTAAGCACTTATAAAGTAATCTTTCTGTGTCAATAACTTTAATTTACCCTTTATTAAAACCATATCATATCTGGGCTCAGTGGCACACACTTCTTTGTAATCCCAGCAACTCAGGAGGCAGAGGCAGGAAGATTGCAAATTCAAGGCCAAAAGCCTGCATAACTTAGTAAAATCTTGTCTCAAGATAAAAAAAAAAAGTGAAAAAGAGGGGGCTGAAATTGAAGTTCAGTGGCAGAACACTTACAAAAATTGCATGAGGCCCTGGGTTCAGTCTTCTAGTACCATGAAGAAAAAAAAATATCACAAATAATATGGTTTAATAAATACCTTAACCAAAATGTAAAAACTTGGCATTGGACTGCAAAGGCCTTATCCTATAGACCTACTTGGTCAGGGAAGGACTCGCCAAGTTGATAGGGTAGTTCATTACCCACTCATAAGAGTGTTACTCACCCTTAGCAGAATAATGAAGGAAATTGAAATTGTTGTATTTGTGGTACATTTAGATTTCAGAGTGTTGGAAATGAGCCCTGATATACAAAGAGACACAAAGGTATCTTCACAAGGCATCTTTACTTTTGCAGAAGAGTGTGCAGCTGATGAAAGCATCAGGCACACTGGGGAGGGGTCATTATGGGTTTTAACTCTAAGATAGGCCCTATGGCTGGGTCTCACCCCAATTATTGAGGCTTTGACCTTACAATCTTGTCTTTACCTGATTGGCTATTTTGCAAGACACAAGAGAAGAAGGGGAATTGAGACAGAGGTTACAGGAGATTAAAACATTTATAGCCCCAGATGGAAGTGGTGATGTGGAAGTGTAATGGTTTCATGTTAGCTTTTCTTATTCCTTCTGTTTGAAGAAAACACAGACCTTGGGACCTCAGGAATGTAAACTTTGGAAATATAATCTTTTTCCCACAACAGCAACATAGTTTTTAGTGATATCTTGAGAAAAATGAGAGACAGCATTTCCTGAAGCAGAACGTGTAATGGTATTCTATGATTAAAGCAGAACAATGAGGTTACATTTTCTAATTAACACTCTACTCAGTATTTCTTTGAGATGTCTTTTATTTTTCAAAATTTTAAACATAGGTCTAATTAACATGACCAGTATAAAAACTGTCAGTGGCTGGGCACAGTGGCATATGCCTGTAATCCCAGTGACGTGGGAGCCAAGGGCAGGACGATCTCAAATTTAAGGCAAGAGGCAGACTGTATGACTTAGCAAGACTCTGTCTCAAAACAAAAAGTGAAAAATGACCTGGGTTTGTGGAGTGGTAAAACTTTTGCAAAAACATGAGTGAGGCTCTGGGTTCAACTCCCCAGCACTGAAAAAACAAACAAACAAACAAAAAACTGTAGGTGGGAAAAAAATATTAAATCAAAAATCCTAAACCTGAAATGTTTGAATAGTTATACTAAAAGGTATTATGTATTTTAGTTCCTTCTTCTATACAGATGAACTTAATAAATATGACTTCTTAGTAATCTAAGGAGGAATTAGTAAGGTTTCCATTAAAATATATAAATTCCTCAATTTATAAGAAATTTTTATCATAATGACACATTGTTCCAAGACAATAGCATTTTACCACTAGAGTAGTACCAACAAGGTTTATTCCTTTGACCATTGCAATAATCTGAAGGGCATCTGGGAACTAAGTCAAACAATGAAAAGTAAATTTTAATTGGCATGGCAGTTTTATTGATCATTGTTAAAATCTTTTTTAATGATAGGTAACAGCTTCTGCAAGGAGAATTGAATAAAGAAAGCTGAAATGGGAAAAAGAAGGAGAGAGATGAAGTTTCTTGGGAAACTACATGATTTAGGGCACTGCCTAGAGAGACAGTTCGCCCCAGGGCCTATCCAGGCTCCCTTGGAGGACTGAGGCTTGTTCCCCAGGCAGTCACCTTTGCCTTACATCCTGGAACTCAGGGTCGTCGAGCTCCCCAAGATGGCACTGGCATCTATCCTCTTGCCTCAGTCCCCTTGACACCAGTTGGCTGTTTCCAAACCTCAGAACGGCTCCTGATTGGACTGTTCTGGAACCACCCCTGATTGGCTACTTCTACAAAACCAAATCTGAATATTTCCTCTGATTGGCTGAAACCCGTATGGGGTGACTGCCTCTGATTGGTCCCCAGCAAGTCCCAGAAGAGTATATAAGGGCAGTATATGGAGCAGTCTGGGTACATTCCATCGACCAGGACAGACAAGGAAGAAATAAAGAGCTGTTGGAGCAGAGCACTTGGAGTCTTCATTGGGAAGAAAAGAAGCAAGGAGCCCCCGTGGGCAAAAGCCTCTGAGCCTGCCTTTCTCAAGGCTTCTGAGAGCAGCTGTGGGCATAAGCCTCCTTTCCCGGTGGTGCAGCTCCTGGGTGCCTGGCTCTCCCTCACCAGACAGTGGGTCTTCACCGGCTAGTTCCCGCTCATGGCCGGAGGAGTCCAGCAGCAGGGCAATGCCCCACAACATGATTTTTTTTTCACTTAGCTATATCTGTTATTTACATTGGGCATTGTTCAGAACTTTTTGAATTCACCAAAAGATCATTTTCTTTTCTAGTCAATATAACATCTGCAAACTGAAGACTTGTTTCTATACCCAGTGGTTGCAAAGGCTATTGGGAGGAAGTCAAAGAAGGAGATTTGTGGCCTCTGAATTTTAATTTTTCAAAACATCTAAATTGATGTTTCTATGTGTCAGTAGTAATAGAATCCATTTCTTCTCTGTAAGTCTGTGATATTGTAGGCTATAGATACGTTAAAGTCTCATTCCCACTGGCCCATCCCTCCATTGTTTTCACAACAACTATGATCCAGGCAGTGTCCAATGCTGGGGAACCAATTCCATTGTAAATGAATACTGGGAGTGCAGAGATAACTAAAACAAGAACATTGCCATTAATTTCTTTATGAAGAGGCTCGTTAGTGCCACTTTAGTCTCTAACCTCTAAAATGTCTAAACCATTGAGCAATGCTTTCAAAAATATTTCTTAATTTTGACATTTTTCTTTCTTTTGCAAAGAACAGAAAGCAAATATAAAAACTAAATAAAATAGATACATTATAGGAAACTTTCTTAAGATCACAGTGTGAGCTGTGTATGATGACATACACTTGTAATTCCAGCACTAGGGGACAGATATAGGATGATCACAAGTTCAAAAATAGCCTGGGCTATATAGCAAGACCCTACCTCATAAAAACAAAAACAAAACAAAACAAAAACAAAGAAGATTCCAGTGTGGTGTTCATGGTGATTTTAGTTGAAGTGAGCAGTATTTTTCATTGCTTTAGGCCTATGAAAAATTCTTTCACCAACCCCAAATATGTGGATTTATTTCATTTCTAGAGTATTAGAAGTCAATTTTCTATCTTACTACAAGTTTTCTTTCATTACCTACTACTATGTTCACGTTCTCAGTATTCTTTAAATCATGTCAAAGTTATAGACTCCATAGACTGAATTAGTTTTAATATGCACAATGATATACAAAAAAAAAGGACAAATAAAATCTTGGAACAACCCCCCATGAAGTTTCTAGGCATCCTTACTTACAAGGACAGCCATGGTTCCTGCAGCATCCAGTATATAGAAATATATGGTTTATTTTAAATGTAACACTATAGATGATGTAATCCAGGAGAGCACTTTTCCCTTTTGTTTTCCCTAAAAACTATATTATGCGTTGACCACTGGATCTGTGCTTCTGTCCATGTAAGAGAGTATTGGTACAAGAAACTCAACAAATCCCATGCAAAGAGATAGTATAGTTTCAAAGCTCATAGGGCTTAAAGTAGCACTAGGACATGGATTAACCTTAGGCTTTTAATCTTTGGAAATATTAAAGGAAGATGGAAACATCAAAGGAAGATGAAAGGAAGAATACAGAGAGTCACTATTTAAAAAAGAATTGGATGAGCAACCATTTCAAGAGGTAGCATATGATCAGGACCCAATAACACTGAAGGA
This sequence comes from Pedetes capensis, assembly GCA_007922755.1. Lineage (NCBI taxonomy): Eukaryota > Metazoa > Chordata > Mammalia > Rodentia > Pedetidae > Pedetes > Pedetes capensis. The sequence continues at coordinate 107,682 of VMDO01004203.1, forward strand.
AAAAGTGGAAGTTGCTTGAAGGCACTGGTAAAACACAAGGCTCCAGGAATTGGTAGATTAGCAATTAAAATCTTTCAACAAACAGATGCACCACTGGAGGTGCTCCTTTGTCCATTCCAAAAGATTTGGCCAATTGGCTGGAAGACATCCATATCTTTGCCTATTCCCATGAAAGGGGATCCAACCAAATGAGGAAATTATAATATCATTACTATCATGCACAAATAAAGTTTTATTAAAAATCATTCAAAAGTGGGTACAGCAGTATATTGACAGGAAATTGCCCCAAAATCAAGCTGGATTCAGAAGGGGACATGGATCTAGGGGTATTATTGCTGACATCATATGGATTTTGGTTGAAAGCAGAGAATAACAGAAAGATGTCTGTCTTATTGACTATGCAGTTTATTCAACTGTGGGTCACAACCAATTATAGATAACATTGCAAGGAAAGAGAATAATAAAACACTTAATAATACTTATGAGGAATTTGTACACGGAGCAGGAGGCAGTCATTTGAAAAGAACAAACACTGTTTGGTTTAAATTCAGGAAAGATGTGCATCAGGGCTGTATCCTTTCTCCATACCACTTCAATCTCTATGCTGAGCAAATAATCCATGAAGCTGAACTTTATGAAGAACATGACATCAGGATTGGAGGAAGACTCATTAAGAACCTATGATATACAGATGGCACAACTCTGCTTGCCTAAAGTGAAGAGAATTTGAAGCACTTACTGATGAAGATCAAAGCAACCTCATGATAAATGGAGAACAGATTGAGGTTTCCAAGGTTTTGCTTTACTTGGTTCTTCAATCAATACTCACCGAAGCAGCAGTCAAGAAATCAAAACATACACTACATTGGGGAAAGCTGTTGCAAAAGACCTCTTAAAGTGTTAAGAAGTAGACATATTGAAGATGAAAGTGTGCCTGATTCATACTGCAGTATTTTCAATCACATCATATGTTTGTGAAAGCTGCACAGTGAATAAAGGAGATGGGAGAAGAATTGATGCTCTTGACTTATGGTGCTGGAGATGAATATTGAATATACCATGGGCTGCCAAAAGAAACAACAAATCTGTCCCAGAAGAAGTATAACAAGAATACTTCTTGGAAGCAAGGATGACAAGACAGTGTCTTACCTATTTTGGACATGTTGTCTGGAGGGATCAATCCCTGGAGAAGGACATCATGTTTGGGAGAGTGCGGGTCAACAACAACAACAACAAAAAAAGGAAGACCCTTTACTAGATGGATTGGCACAGTGTCTGCAACAATGGAATTAGCAGAAAATAAATTATGTCCACAACACAGTGTAGTGTAGTGTTTTCCTGTGTTGTATTTAGAGTCACTATGAGTCGACCCAACTCAATGGCACTTAACTTACTAATGTAGGCCTTTAATAAAATTATTCTAAATTAAGGTATAAAAACATGAAGTAAAAGGCATACATCTTAAATGTATACCTCAATGTTTTGATAAATGTTTTTATTCATATTAACACATAAATGATTTTCATTACCCTAGAAACTTCCTTCACATCCTTTTGTGTACTGACAGAGGTAACCATCATTCAGATTTTTATTTAATAGGTTACTTTTGTCTTTTCTTGAACTTTATAGAAATGCAATTATATAGTAATCTTCTTTTGTTTCTGACTTCTTTTCTGAGCACAATACTTCCTTCCACACACACCTTTTTAAGGCCAGATGATGCTAAATGCTAGATGATATCATATGTGCCAGATGCTAAATTAAGCTGACAGAACTTATTTGTCCAGCAGGATACTGGTCTTGTGATGGATCAGTCATTACTTTCTTGGCTCCCATTACTCCCTTTTGGAGGGGAAACACTTACTCGGTGCCATTATATGTTTGAATTTTGTTTGTTTGCTTGTTTGTTTTCTTGTCTTATAGAGATCCACAGCTAAGTTTGCCTTGAGTTTCAGTGGAGATAGAGTTGAACTTTTGAACACAGTTGAGACTGTTAAGACTTTGGAGACTCTTTAAGTTGGATTTGAATGCATTTTGCATTATGAGATAGCTATAACCTTTGATGACCAGGCATGGAGTGTTATGGTTTAGAACTAAGTTATCCCCCAAAGGTCATGTTGTTTGGTCTCCACCTGGTGGTGCTATTCTGGAAGGTTGTAGGACTTTGGGAGGCAGACCTTTAGTGGAAGTAGCTCTTTGGAGTGGACCTTAAATGTTTTTGTCCTGGACCCACAACCCAGGCCACTCTCTATTCCTGCCATGCTATGTATCACAGTCCCTGCCACTGCCATTGTCATGCCTGCCCTGCCACCATTAAGTACTAAATCTCTAACTGTGAGCTCTCAATAAACTTCTTCTTCCATAAGTGTGTTTGGGTTGGTTTTTCTACTACTATGATGACAACTGACTAATACATTGTTGTTGTTGTTGTTGTTGTTGTTGTTAGGTGCCATCGAGTTGGTATCCAACTCATAGTGACCCTCATAGGGTTTTCAATGGTGGACTGTTTCGGGATTGCCTTGGGAGTAGATTGCCAGGCCCTTCTCCCATTTTTGTGGTGCTGGGAATTGAACTCAGGACCTCAGAGACTGCAGCGCAGCGCTCTACCAACAGAGCTAAATCCCAGCCCCGACTAATACATAGCATATTTAAAATATTAACAGTTCCATATCTTTGTTGGTATTTAACCCCAAAATGAAGAGATATTGAGTACATTCTAATGTGTATGTGTGATGATCAGATAACAATTATTTATGAATATTCTCTTTTCTGCTGTTACATATCTTAACTATTCCACCCCAGAAGTGACACAGAAGTAGCTAAACCTCTGAATCAAAGATTGTCAAGAGAAACTCTTACATATTCTTTATACCAAAATCTATTAGTCATATTTGTTTAATGTACTTAGGTATTTAGATATATGGTATTTATCTCAAAGATTTAATATAAATAGTCATTGGGAGTTTTCTTTTGCATCTTACTGTACCTATTATGATTCTGCCTCCCTGAAAATTAAATACACCCCATGGAGTTTCTTTTATATTAAAGGTTGACTTACATTCAGTCTTTTAAGACCATGGTCATCTCTTTTACATTTTATGAATTTTACAAAATTTTTTCCTCCAAAAAAATCTTAGGTTCCTGATCAGCAAAGCCTTGACCCAACTTGAGGAGACCCCAGTGACTGACTACCTTGTCAGAGAAATCAGACTCTTGATCTTTTACAGAAAACTATCATCTTTGGGCCTGGTATTCAACAACAATAATAACAACTACAAATACATTAACTACATTTAGGTGGGGCCAGTATAGCCAGGCATGACTTAAGTATTGTATAGCTCTACTCAAATGCTCAACCAAAGCCACTAATACTCAACAGAAAACATTTGAAAGATAGGATTATTGTTCACTTGTAGATATCCCCAGGCTTATCTGAATTTTAAGTTATTTCAACAGAAATCCATTGTTTCCACAGAATTTTTATGCAACTCTAACTTGATGTTATGCCCTCCATGATACATTAAAAGTAATGTTTTTATTTTCTTCTGATTATATAATTAATAACTGCTAATTTTAGAAGAAACAGTGGAAAATGTAATGAAGTATAAAGAAAAATGCTAAAATCATTCTTAAAATTACCATCTAGTAAACCAAAGTTAAGATTTTGGCTCAATCTTCTCTGATCTTTTAGTTACAAATATAGTTAAAATACCATCAGTACCTTTCTGAATACTGTTTCCCATTAACCCCTATGCCCCACATAATGATATCCTTTATGGTAATTTCTCTAGTGCTTCTCTACATTACTAAAAATTATTTTCAAACCTAATCCTTTGTTGCTGCATAATATACTTCCATAGCTACATATCATAATTTCTTTATTCTTATTGTTGGATGATCAAGGTTTTTAAATTTTTTATGGTTATATATAAGGATCTGAATGTCTTTCACATTTACATCTTTGACTAAATATGTGATCATTTCCTTAGCAAATATTCCTAGAAACTAAATTACTATATCAGGAGTTATAACATTTTAGGTCAATAAGTTTGATTATTAAATTATTTTCCAAAAATAATTCAAACTAATGTAAATACTTTCAAAATAGCATGTGGCTATATCTGTCACTGAACTCTTAGCAACATTCAATAGAATCAGAGTTTGTTCTCTGATAAAACATTTATCATTTTAAGGCCCCCACCTTTTTGAATAATTAATAAATAATATTGTTTATACTGTTCCCCAAATCCTATGTTAAAAATCAGGTATAAATATACAAATACATAAAGAATGCTTTGTCATCAAACTTGTTAATAGTTATCTTTTGTGGAAGTCACTGGATTATATTTATTTTGCCTTTGTAAAAGGATAAACAGTCTTAGAAGTACATAAATAGGGTGGATGTTTAATTTTTAACTTTCTGAATAACAGTTCAAAATATTAAGTGAAATGAGAAAAATCAACACTTGTTTATTAAACTTATAATGAGGACTTTATCTGAAACCTATTGATTTTGCTACAAAATCTCAAAGTTTGGAGGAAGAAAATTCACAATAAAACTAGGATCTAGTGCAAGACAGTGGCCTGATGATATTTATCTTTAATAATGGAATGAACACATTTGTTTTCCTTATTCCTTCCCAAGGTTTCACTAAAATGTAAACAGTTTTTTTAAGCAAATGAATAATAACAGTACCATTTTAAAGGTGTCATAAATGCATCAGAAATCTAAGGAACTCTTAGAGGGCTGAAATCAGATAAGATTGTTTTAAATAGAGAAAACAACAGCAACAAAGAAGAGTTAGGAACATTTCTTCTGAAGGAAATCCTGAAGAAGCCTGTTCAAAATCAATATATGTAAAGAGCAGAGCAATGGGATAAATTAAAGGCAATTAACTAAAGAAGTTCTATCAGGTTACTTGGTATGTCCCCCACCTTTCTAGAGGGGAACAGGAAACTGCCTTCAGGGTAAGACCTGTGGGTAGAGGAGGACAGTTACATAAGTTGAACCATGATTCAGTTTGCAATAGAGCCCTCAGCCAGTTGCATGGGGAACTAGGAAGCCTCAAAGGTCCTTGAGGCTTGTGCCCAGAATTAGACAAGGGTCCTAAGACTTTGTACCTTGACTCTTTGTTGGTCAGCCTGTGTGTATAGGCTGCCTCTGATCATGTTTAGACAGGCTAGAAAGACAAAGAAAAATTAATGGGACATGGAAAGAGAAAGAAGTTCCTCACTCCAGAATCTAATTACATCTCCCACTGGCTGAAAGTCAATACAACTGTCAGATTAGTGAAGATTGCTTACATGGAGACAATGCTAGTTTTCCTAAGAGATCTCAAACAAGAGTGTTAGAAAAATAACTAAATTAGCTCATACATTTTTAATTTAATTTTTAAACTTAATTTTTAACTTTGCTTAATATTTAAACATGATTGCAAGTTACATTACTGGAGCCACAAAAACATACCTATATGTATTTGTTGATAAATAATAGATAGATAGATAGATAGACAGACAGATAGATAGATAGATAGATAGATAGATAGATAGATAGATAGATAGACAGATAGATAGGACACTGAGGTACAATATTCTCTCTCTCTCTCTCTCTCTCTCTCTCTCTCTCTGAAAGCCCACATCCATTTGTGGAATGTGTACTATTTTGTTCTTAAGTGTCTCTCTTTATCTCCACACACCTGTGCTTCAACCTAAAGTATGTACTATCTCTTATTTCTATTTAATAAACTCACTAATTTTGTTTCACTCTGGTTCCTGCAATTCTTTTCTACAAGGACTTGGCTTAACTTGGGTGGAGGTCCCTGGGAGGGGGAACTCCTCTGCCTTCAGGCAGCAGCCTGAAGCTGTGTCTCCCACCGCTTGGATAGTGTGGTTTTGAAAGAGAAAATTTTCTCCAGGAATGCCTAGAGAGGGATGCAGCTGTGAGTGATCAGCCATAGCACTCCTGACACCTGAGTGAACAAGCCACAGTCTACTTTGTAGAGCCTACTGCACACCTGAACACTCTTCCCTAATGAGAATGTGGATCTGTCTTGAAAGGGATGTTGTACACTGAAAGAAAAGAAGAGCAGAGCAGAATCTTATATTATTTCAAATTTTGAAATCAGATACAAAACGTTTTCTCAAAAAATGGTAGTTCAGCTTAGGAAAAAGAGCATTATGATGTCTACCTCCAGATTAAAGTTTCCTCACTTAAGTAATGTGACTACTTCATTTGCATGCTGAGGTAGGGTAGGGAATAAAACGTCATTTAAAGTTTCTATAGTTTTTCCTTAACAATGTCTAGTATTTGCCAGTCACACAAAGAAACAAGATCAAGAGAAAAATTAAACGATGGAATTAAATTCATAAGTGACTAAAATATTGCAGCCATCAGACATGGACTTAAACCAAATATTATTAATCTGTTGTTGTTTTTCCATGCCGTTATATTTAAGAAAATATAAAGAATTTTATCAAAGGATAAAAACTTATTTAAAAGAAGCAAATGGAAACTCAAGAACTAAAAGCATAATAACTGAAATGTAAATGTCAATAGATGGGTTCAACAATGGAATGGACATAGCTAAAGAGAATTTTAGTGAAAAGATATATGTTAGTATCTAAACTGAAACACAGTGAGGAAAAAAGTATAGATCATAGAAAAAGAGCATAAAGGATATATAAAATGGATAAAACTTTGTTACATTTATGTAACTTAAGTCTTGAAAAGAAAGGAGGGAACAAAATAAAGTAGAAGCAGTATTTGAAAAGAAAATTGTTGACAAATTTCCAAAACTGACAAAAAACATAAAGCCACAGATTAAAGAACTCTACAGGAAATGATATCAGTAGGTCAAAGAGATATCTGCACCCTCATAAATATTCTAGTACTATTCAAAATAGTTAAGAAATGAAATCAACCTAAGAGTCTATCAACTGATGAATGGATAAAAAAAATGTGGTACACATATACAATGGAATAAATGTTTAGTCATAAAGCAAATGAAATCCAGTGCTGGGCATGGTAGTACATGCCTGAAAGCCCAGCAACTCAGGAGGTAGAGATAGGAGGATCATGAATTCAAGGCCAGAGGCAGAATGCATAACTTAGTGAGACGCTGACTCAAAACAAAAAATAAAAATGGGCCAGGTGGGCAGCCCTGGTAGAGCTCTTGCAAAGTACATGCAAGGCCATGGATTCAACCTCAAGTACTGAAAAAAAAAGAAAAAAGAAAGAAAGAAAAAAAGAAAGAAAGAAAAAGGAAGAAAGAAAGGAAGGAAAAGAAAAAAGAACAGAAAAAACCTTTAAAGAATAAAATTCTATCATTTGCAACATCATTAGAACTGAAAGTCAATTTTGTTAAGTGAAGTAGGCACAGAAAGTACACATGGTATCAGTCAGATGTGAAATCTAAAAAAAATTATCTCATAGAAGTTGAAAGTACAATAGTCATTACCAGAGGTTGAAGAGAATGGAGGAGTGGATGGGGGATGAGGAGAGGTTGGTGAATGGACACTAAGTTAGTCAGATAAGAGAAAGAAGTTCTGGTGTTTTATGGTGCAGTAGGATGACTATAGATAACAGTTATGTACTGTATATTTCAAATGGTTAGAAAACATGATTTCAAAAGTTTTTACCACGAATGAAAATGTTTGAGGAAATTAATGTGCTTATTTGAATTTGAACACAATTAAAAATATATAAGTGGAAGGTATGGAAATATAATGAAACCCATTAAGTTATACATTAAAATTATAAATAAGAAAAGTTTAAAAAGTATAAGTGTAATTAAATATTACATGATGCCTTATAAAGATGCACAATTTTATGTGTCATTTCAGAAAAAAAAGAAAGTCTACAAATCCCAAACTAGGATGAATAAAAAGAAAAGCACTTCACAAGTCAAACCATGAAAACCAATGACAAAGAGACAATCTTAAAACCAGCAGGGAGGGGAAAAAAGACATTATTCTCAAAGGAGCAACAATATGACCAACATGTGATTCTCTAACAGACATGATAGAACACAGAACAGATAAAATGGTATCATTAAAAGCTGAAAAAAAAAATGTGAACTTTAAATTCTGGGTGAAAATATTCTTCAAAAATGAAGATGAAATAAGGACATTCCAGATGCACAAAAAATAAAAAAATATTATCACCATCAGACCTACATTACAAAACAGACAAACAAACAAAAAAGCACAAGAGTTCTTCAGCAAGGACAATTAACCCAGTTGGAAACTGGTAATGCAGAAAGTACACCAAGCACAATGGCACACTCCTGTATTCCTAGCAACTCAGGGAGAGGCAAGAGGATAGTGAGTTAGAGGCCAGAGGAAGCCTGTGTATCTTACTGACACTTGTCTCAAGATGAAAAAATCTTTAAAAAGGAGCTGGGGGTGCAGCTCAGTGGCAGAACACTTGCAAAGTATGCATGAGATCAGCCCTCCAGTACCACAGGAAGTAATGTAAAACAATTGAAATTTGTTTTATAACATGCAAATAAACTTTATATTGACTATAAATAATAACAATAGTATCTTGTAGAGTTAAAAATATACACAACATAAAAATGCATGAGACGATAATGCAAAAGATTAAAAAGGGAAAAATGAATGTAAAGTGTTCTTAGTATTACCTGAGAAGAGGCAAAAGCACCAAATTTTCTTCCTTCTTTTTTTTTTTTTTTGTACTGGGGGCTGAACATAGGATCTCATGCATACTTTGCAAGTGTTCTGCCACTGAGCTATAGCCTCAGCTCCTTTTTTCATTTTGTATTTTGACACAGGGTCTCACTAAGTTTCACAGACTGCCTCTGGCCCCAAACTTGTGATCCTCCTGCCTCTGCCTTCTGAGTTGCTGGAATTACAAAAGTGCACTATCACGCTCAGTTTAAAAGCAATAAATTTAAATAAGTAAAGGACATATATTTTAATTGTGAGATCACTTGAAAAATATTAAATGTAGAATATGGAATAGAGTTCATTAACATGCACAGGCCCTGTATTTGATCCTCAGAACCAGACACAAAATTAAATATATATGACTAATAAATTTATAGATGAGAAAAACAGAATCATAAAAAATACTAGATTGATCCATTAAAATGGAACAAATAGAAAACCATAAAAGGATAGCTATGAAACAATACATTTTTAATGACATGTTTTATTAATTTATAACAATTGAATAAAGAACAAAGATTTCAGACTAGGTAATAATTTATCTCTTAATCTTCAATCAATCTCAATTAAATTCAGAGTTATTTTCTGAAATTAAATTATACATCTTTCCCTTAGATATTGTCAAATGTTCCAAGTTAGTATTCTCTACCATTAAAATTGATTGCAAAACAAATCTGTTAATAAAATGAAATTTTACATATACCTTTGAAAATCTCTTAATGCACAAATAGGTCCTGCCAACCACTAATATCAAACCCTCAGTATGTGACTTTAACTGAGCATGCTCATCAGTTAGAAGACACTTAATAGAATTCTATTAAATTTTTTTTCTTGATATTAGCCTTTATGTGTGACATTACATGCAGATTAATCATTTCTTATTGAAGGGTAGATATAAGCTCCTCAATTGTATTAACTTTTTGCATCTTAAATGGATTTTGAAATAGGAAGTTTTCCTTTATATTTTCATTGATGTCTTAAAAAAGCAATACTAGAACTGTGGTCTAATCTTGGAAAATATGTTTGCTGCAACCTTATATGAGAATGGAGATCTTTTAACTTTCAACAATATAGGAAGCAAATAAAGCATTTCAAGTATAACTAAGAAAAATGGTGTGGCTACCCTAAGAAATTACACTTTTATTTTCTTAGATGATCAATCAATATTATCTAAAGAACTGAGGCAGGATGATCAATGTGAGTGTGAGGTCACATAATGGATTTCTACCCAGCCTGGGATACAAAATGAGACTCTCTCTCAAATAAATAAATAAATAAATAAATAAATAAATAAATGTAACTTTAGTATTTAAATGTTTTTATCTACAACACAATTTACCTGATAATTATATAAAACATTTTTTCTACATGTTATCTTTAATAGCTAATTTTCACAGTTCTGCAGTCCTAGATTATATTCTTTTGTTCTCCTGATTTCAGGATCATGTTTTTAAGCCTCTATTGACTCATGGTTTGAGAATTTTTATTAAGGATTTTGAACACCAAAATGAAGTAGAGATCATTAGTCTTATCCTTCAAAACATTGCATCATTGCAAAAATACTCCATAAAATTCTTGTAAACTGAATACAGAAAAACATATAAGAGGTCATAGACTACAATAAGGTGGACTTCATTCCACAAATGCAAGGCTGGTTCAACATATGAAATTCTATTAGTGTAATTCCACCTAGCAAGAGACTTGCAGATAGAAATCACATTATCATCTCAATTGATGCTGAAAAGGCTTTCAACAAAGTTCAACATCATGCTAAGTCCTAAAGAAATTTGGTATAGAAGGGACATATCTCAACATCATAAAGGTCACCCATGACAAGCCTATAGCCAACATCATATTAAATGGGGTAAAATTGAAGTCATAATCTTCCTCTAGAATCAGGAACAAAATAAGGATGTCCACTTTCTGTTCTCTTACTTAATATTTTGATTGAATTCCTAGCCAGGCCAATCAGGCAAAAGAAAGAAATAAAAGGAATATAAATAGGGGAAGAAGAGATCAAACTGTCCCTATTCACAGATGACATGATCCTATATCTAAAAGACCCTGACTATCCCATGAGATAACTATTAGCAGTAATTAACTCCTTCAGAAAAGTAGCAGGATAGAAAATCATCACTCAAAAATCAGTAGCATTCATTTACACCAATAATGAATAGGAAGAGTAAGAAATCAAAACAATAATCCTATTCACAAAAGCCCATCAAAAATTAAATATTTAGGAATCAATCTAACTAAAGATCCTAAAGACCTCTACAATGCAAACTTCAAAACACAGAAGAAAGAAATCACAAAGGACATTGGAAGATGGAAGGATCTCCATTCTTCATGGATCAGAAGAATTAATATTGTTAAAACGGCTATACTACCAAAAGCAATTTACAGATTCATTGCAATTCCCATCAAAATTCCAGTGGCATACTTCACAGAAATAGAAAAAAGCACCCTAAAATTTATATGGAAGCACAAAAGACTGTGCATAGCCAAAATAATCTTAAGCAGCAAAAAAAGTGCAGGAAGCATCACAGTACCTGACTTCAAACTATACTACAGGGCCATAGTGGCAAAAACAGCTTGGTACTGCTACAAAAACAGATAGGAAGATCAATGGAACAGAAGACCCAGATATACACTCAAGCAACTACAGCCACTTGATCTTTGACAAAGGGGCCAAAGTTGCATATTGGAGGAAAGACGGCCTTTTCAATAAATGGTGCTGGGAAAATTGAATTTCTATATGTAGAAGAATGGAAATAGACCTGTCCCTCTCAATATTATGAGAATCAGTTCGAAATGGATCAGATACCTCAACATAAAACTAGAAATCTTAAAACTATTAGAAGAAAAGACAGGGAATATATTCCAACATATAGGCATAGGCAAGTATTTCCTTAATAAGATTCTAATTGCCCAGGAAACTGCTTGAAGAATCAACAAATGGGATTATGTAAAACTATCCCAAAACAATCAGTGATTGAAAACCCTATGAAGGTTGCTATGAGTCAGATCTATCTCCACAGCACCTAACAACAACAAAGCATCTGTACAGCAAAGGAGAACAATTAACAGAGTAAAGGGAGAGCCCACAGAATAGGAGAAAATCTTTGCATTCTAAACATCTGACAGAGGATTAATTGCTATAATATACAAAGAATTTAAGAAATTAAACATCAAAGTAATGTGGGGCATGCACCTCCTGGTCCGACCTGGAGGTTCGGATGGGCTGCGCCGCCGCACACACAGATACTAAACACAATTCACTCAGGACCCTCAGGTGAGGGGCGCAGACTCCTGCTGCCCTTGGGACCCCGGCGGAGACGGGAGAAAGGAAAAGCCTCTGGCGCTTTTGCCTTCCAGGGGCAAACACCTGTGTTGGTCATCCCGGTGGTCAGGAGGAGACAGCTGTTGCTTCGTCGGTGATCAGACGGAGAGCAGGTTCCTTTCCTTGTTGAGGATTGCAATGGGAGAGCATTTTTTCCTCACCGAAGGTCCGGGGCAGAGGAGCGGGAGAGTCGTTTCCTCATCGGTGGTCCGGGCAGGAACAGGCAAGAAGGTGCAGAAAGGGTGCCAAAGAAAGGCCGTGCCAAAAAGGGCTGTGCCGAAAAGGGTCGAGCTGCTGCAGCGCAGCTCTTTATGTAGTTCGCCCATGGAATGGCCTGAGCCAATCAGCTTTCAGTCCAATTGTCCAATCAGGAAAGGTTTTGTACAAACATGCAACCAAGTTACTTTCATTTTCCCTAGATTTCTAATTTACAAACCAGATATTCAAACGCCATTTTCCCAGTTTGGGAGTTTTTGCCAATTTCCTCCCAATTTTTCCCTACATGTAACAAATAATCCAATAAATAGGCACTGAAACTGAACAGGCAGTTCTCTTATAAAAAACATAAGTGGCCAACAAGCACATGAAAAAGTGCTCAGTATCCATAGTAATCAGGGAAATACAAATCAAAAGAACATTGAAATTCCATCTCACTCCAGTCAGAATAGCCAACATTAACAAAAGAAATAATAACAATGCTAGTGAGGATGTGAGAAAAAGGAACATTTTTACAATGCTGGTGGGACTATAACTTTGTTCAGCCACTTTAGAAATCAATATGGCAATAACTCAGAAAACTAAAAATACAACAACCATATGATCCAGTTATTCCACTTCTAGAATTGTACCAAAGGGAGATAAGTCATCATATCACAGGAACACCGGCACTTCCATATTTAATGCAGCACTCTTCACTATTGCAAGGGTATGGGATGAATCAGGATGTACATCAACAGAGGACTGGATTTAAAAATTGTGGTATATATATATACACAATGGAATATTATTCAACAGTAGAGAAGAATGAAATTCTGTCATTTGCAACAAAATGGAGGCAACTGAAGAGTATTATTTTAAGTGAAACAACCCAGACTCAAAAAGAGAAATACTGCACGTTCTTGATCATATGTGGGAGCTGAATCTACTTTAAAGGAAAAAATTATACATACATACACACACACAATCATACTTACCTAAGAATGGAAAATAAAAGTGGACCTATATGGGAGGGAGGAGACTAATGGCAGGGAGTGGATGATCAGGAAGCAGGAAGGGGAAGGAGTACAAGAGAGGGATAAAGAGGAAGAGAGTAAAATGCAAAATACAGGATGTAACTCTATGAATGTCTTCTTTTCTTTCTTCTTTCATTAATTTTGTTCTGTAAAAATGTTTAAGGCGATGGAAGTGTAAGCAAACCTGATTCAACAATTGCATAGTGGACATATCAAATGACCTTTTACTCTGTACTCCACTAACATGTATAAATAAAATATAAAAAATGTTTTTGTATAATGTTTAAGAAGATGAAAGTGTCAGCAGCCCTGTTTTAATAATTGTGCACTGTATATATGAATTTTATATGCCATAAATATGTACAGTTAAAAAACTAATAAACTTTTCTTAAAAATGAAGAAAAATTGCATCATTAATTTTCATTACAATTTCACCTTTAAATTGTGCTGAAAGAGCAAAGAGTAAGTTTAGAAATTATTGGCATAACTCTTCATACATTTTTTGTTAGAATTAAACATTTATTTTAGCTTCTCTAAGCTTCAGTTTTCACATTTGTAAAATAAGGACGATAATACCTGTTTTAAGGTCAGAAAGAGAAATAAGATAGTGCGTATAGGGTTTATATACAATGATCTGTATCAACTATCATCGGTCTTTAATGTATTTCACTTTAGAGCTTAAATTACTTAAATGTAACATTAAACATGCTTTCATAGTGTTTCATAATGTTTGCACACATATATTCTTATTATCTTGGAACATCTCTAAGAATTTGTTCTGTCAGTTTACTTTCATCCTGCCCTAAGGAAACACAACTATACAGTTTTCTGAACTGTTACAGTTTACAGTTATAATTTACAGTTAAACTATACAGTTGTTTTACTAGATAGATATTTACAGATATGTGAGTTTAAAGGATCCTTTAAATATATGTGTGTGTATATATACTTATATGTGTGTATATATCTCTAAATATAAGATGTCACATATATATTTAAAACATTTTCTCTTCTGCTGTTTTATTATGTCTATAAATATGTTGCTTTTTCACTAATTAAACATTTTAGTGAGAAAATTAAGGAGGAAGATGAAGAAAATATCAGCTACCATTCCTTGAGGCATATCATTCACAGACCATAGAAAAAAGTACAAAACAGTCTGTGGAACACTGTAGCCTGAAACCAATCATTAACAAACCAATGTCCTTCAAACCCAAGGGATCACTGTGTTTGGGGGTGGGAGCAAGGGAATCTCTACAATCTGTTGTTTCCAAGCATCTCAAGAGGAACACCCTATAGAGCAATATTTTCTTTGGTGACATCTTGTAACTCATGAACCACACAGTTTTGTGGTTGAAAATTTAAGCAAAAACCTGTAAATGAGTAGCTTAGTGTCTTAAAACCATATATTTAGCCAAATGAAGGTGTGGCCTCATGGTTCTCTTTAGATGCCAAAATTTTTAACAGCAGAGGGTTGGACCACTTTAAGGCATTTCTTGCAAGTGTGTTGAGGCTTCTTTCCTCTTATTTTCTGCCCCCAAATATTATTTTCCTAGCTTAATGAAATAGAAGTCACCTTTTATATTTGCCAGTTCTGAATGTGAAGACTGTGATGCTTGTTTTAATAACTCAGAAATTTTCACATATTTCCACCCTGGAACTATTCTAAAGAGCAACCACAGTTCCAGAAATAAGCAAAGCAAACAAAAACAGAATAAATTTATGTTATGTCTTTTAGATTGCAGGTAGTAAGATTACTAGTAAAACAATGTTTGACTCTGCAAATATATTTCCTCCTATCTTTAAAATGCAAATATAATTAGACATTTCTGCTTGGTTTTATTTTGGTACCCTGTGAATGTCAAAGGGAGGTCAGAAGGGGAGATTGCAGGAGGATTCTAGAGTGCTGGAAGACTCACTAGCTTGACTTGTGTTCTGACATCAAGTGGCTCATTCTGATGGGCCATCTTCCTGATCTTCCCTAAAGAAGAAACAACCACCAATAATTTTTCACATTTGGTCTTCTTTATCTTGCTTATTCTGAGTGCTCCCAAACTTCAGAGCTTCTTTGTATATCATCTTTCTAAAGACTAATAAAAATGAGTCATTTATTTGTTTATTCATTCAAGAGTATTAAAGATAATCTCTTAGGAATATTGTCAAGAGTTCTAGGCTCCAAGAGTATAAAAAAGAAATGAAGGACACAATCTTAAACTTGCAACCTAGTGAGGAAATACACATTTAAAATACACATTTAAATAATCACACATCTAAAAAGCAATGCAAATACATGAGTTAGTAGACAATATGGTAGCCGCTGAAAACCATCTTGTCTGCCATCTTGACCTTGGGCACAGCCAATCTGGCAGATGTAGAAGCCAAAGCATCACCAAGAGTAGGCCATATTTAGTGAGGAATTCTTGGTTTTCCAGGAACATAAGTCTTCTTAAGCTACCTCAAGAAAAGGAAACTTAACTAGAGTAATACAATGAAATTAGAATGTCAGTGACAGTCTCTTTGTCTTTCTTTCCAAGTGATGACTGTCCTCTAGCTGGTTCTATTTTCTCTGCAAACTAGCTCCCTCCACAAAGTTATTTGTTTCTACTCTTCCTTAACTTCAGTTGGACATACTTTTTTTCTTTTTTGCCAAGATCATAACTTCAATTTCCACATTGGAAATTAGCCTAAGATAGACTCATGAGTTGTAACATATCAACTTGTACATTTGTATTGCTATTTGAAAAAGTACCCATAAATCTATCTGTAGGAATGAAGAAGCCAGGTAGTAAAATTGGATGTGAAAATTTGTAGGATTTAGCATGAATGGGGTGAAAACAAATGGAAGCAAGTGTGTTAAAAGTATGGAAAGAAATTATTTAAACTAACAGAACCAAAATTGTATTAGGAGCCAGGTATGGTGGTATCAGCCTGTAAGCCCAGCGCTCAGGATGCTGAGGTAGGAGGACTGTGAGATTGAGGCCAACGTAGGCTTCATAGTGAGACACCATCTCAACATAACCCACTCACGGAACAAAAATTGTGTTAGGAAGCACAAAGGTACAAAGTGGTAGGAAAAACAGGAAATTCCAGTGATCTGATTAGAGATGTGATATTGGGTCAATAAATTGTATTTGATGTTCTCTTTGCACTAGGCACCTCAAACACAATACCTTTCTTGATGAAAGCATTACTATAGTAAATTGATGTGTAACAAGGAATTTTCCAGGAAAATCATCTGTGTTGGAGACAATGGGGTAGGAAACAGGGGCCAAGAAATATAATGGTAATTGTAGTGTTTACATAGGAGCAGATGGATTTATTTTATGTTAATTAAGTTTTTAGAAGAAATGATATCCAGCTGGCTTATCTTGTATGTGACAAGTAGTGTGGAAAGTACTATTCCAAAATACAGTTCCATTATCCTTTTGACAAGCTATTTGCTTAAAATGGTCAGCTGAGGACACTGAACTTTAGTGGGTGAAAAAGAGCTTATAAGTGAAAGTATTGGCTCTGATCTGAATGAAAATAGATGAGGAAATTCTATAGATGGAAGATGTACTACTGAATATCAATTTCTAGTGCTGCTGTGGGGAATATATCCCTTACTATTGTAGGAACTTAGTTATTTTGAACAAACATCCATGACCATGGATACGAGCACTCCACCTCCTCCCATACACGCCTGTACTTACTCCCATAGGCCTTTCTGGCTAACCATCCAGAGTTCCAAAACACAATTCTTGAACCAGAAGATTTAGATGCCCCAAGAGCTCCCATAGTGCAATCTCTAGGTGCATAACCAGTAGGAGGAAGGGGCTTGATCTCAAATGAAAGAATCTGTTTATGCTGTCTGTTCCCCCAAATTTGGTAATGAAGTAAAATAAGACAAGACCTTAATGCAAGGATCCTATTATGTTGCTGCTAAGAAGAAACAAAGGGAAGAGGATTCAGCAAAAACTTCTTATCACAGGTTTCTTCAGACGAGGTTAACTACTTAACCAAGCACTCAGGACATTTGGATCCTGATGGGCCAAACATTTTTCAGCAAGCCAGCACTAACCGAGTTGCAGAGATGGAAATAGTGGTGCTTTGGAAGGGATGATGGATTGCTATTGCAGTATTCCTAGTCCTTGTCACACAGTGTCTCCAAGGACTTATAGTTGAGATACAATCTTATATTCCCAGATAGTATAATTTTGAATCAGATGAATGAAATTGTAAGAAATATTAGCACAGAGCACAAAGGGGTCAGTTTTAAGACTCAGGGAGATAGTTCTGCTTTTACTGATAAATTAGAAGTTTCAAAGGTGGCTGAGAACCTAAATAAAGCACCTTCAGGAAGCTGTACACTATTTCAGGTGCCAATGGGTTTAGGGCAATTGTGCTAAGGTACGACTTTTTCAGAAAAAGATTGGTAGGAAATTCATTTCTCAGAAGGAATATAGAACACAGTATTCTACAATACTGAAAATCTACCACCTGAATGCATTCACATTGCAGATATAATCATGTGTATTCTAGTCACTGACCTACAGTTTGTACCATTGAACGTGGTCTAACATGTTTGGGAGATTCATGAACCGAATTTGAAAAGTAAAATGGGACTATACTTAAAATATCTGATTCCACACTGCAATGGATTAGATGTGTTTTGTCTCCTCCAAAAACTCATGTGGAAATTTATCTAACTATGGTGTTCAGAGGTGAGGCCTTTGGGAGATGATTGGGATTAAAATCATTAGAGTCCTCATGATTTCTATAACGGAAAGAAGCCAGAAAAGACACACAAGCGTGTGTTTGCAAGGACACACATGCTCAGCCACATCTTGTTTCTCATCTTGTGAGGTAGCCTTGAGCCACCTCAGGACTCTGTTAGCCAGAAAGGCCATTGCAAGATGACCTTGGACCTGAACCATGAGCCAAAATAAACATCTTTTCTTTACAACTTACCTAGGCTGTGGTATTGTCTTATTACCAACAGAAATTGGATTAATGCATGCCTATCCACATATGGGAGAAGGACCTGGCAACCCACTCCCAAAAAACAATCAGCCATTGAAAACCCTATAAATAGCAGAGAATCACTGACAGTAGTGTTTCACTTGTTGTACGTAGTGTCGCTATGAATCAGACACCGACTTGATAGCACCTAACAACAACAACACCCACATATGCCATATGCTTAGTACAAGCTTCCAAGTGGCTATGACTTATGAACAAAGTTCAGAACAAAGAACCCAAAGTATAATTGTCTGGAACATTCTTCATGCCTTTTTGTTGAGGTAAAATTTACATTACAAAAGTAATCTTTTTTTTAAATTCTTTTGTGATACTAGGGTTCACACCCAGAGCCTTGTGCATGCTAGGCAACTACTGTACCACTAAGCTACATCCCCTAAACTACATTCCCAGCCCAAATTAACCTTTGTAAAGTGTACAGTCCAACGGCATTTAGAACATGCACAATGATGTGCAAGCATCACCTCTATGTAGTTCCATCTTCGTCACCAGAAAGGAAACTGGACAACCATTAAATACTTCATGCTGTGTTTTCCACTCATTCTAAATCTTCTTTCCCAGATGTGCTCACATCTCTTACTCATTTGTGGAAATTCAAAGCAAAGCATAGTAGAACTGAAAAAATCAAAGAAAGGAAATGGGGCAGAAACAAGGCTGTGGCTGGGCCCTGTAGCTGAAATTGTTCCCAGATGCACTTAGTGCCATGTTCTAACTTCAGTGGAATTTCTCTTGAAAGACATGCATATGAACAGCAGGTCTGGTTTTCTATTTTTTTCTTTTAATTTTTATTTTTTATATGTTGGAATGTCTCCAAATAAATGTATAATGCACATGATTATTTTATACAGTCTTTTTAGCTTTTTTGTTTCTCCCTTTCCTCTCCCTTCACACTCATAACCTGCAATCCCCTACTCGTCATGTATTCTCTCACTCATAACAACTTAGAGTGTGTGTGCCCTGCCACTTCATTTCTATATGCTCATAAAATCAGATATTTATGTACTCTAGAACACACTTTTTTCTTATTTTTTTCTTTTATAAAAATATAAAATGCATAACTGTGTAACTGTCTTATGTACTTTACTCAACAATAAGTATCTCATGGATATCACTTCCAGTCAACCGTTTTATTCCAATTTATTTTTTAATAAATATCATATAGTCTAGCTGTGACATAGTTTATACTGTAATTCTCTCCAACTGATAGTCATTCTCTTTATGTTTCCATTTATTCATTTATTCTTTTCACTATGAATCAATCTATGTTTGACTTCCTTATACACATGCTATTATATACTATAGGTTTGACTTATATGGGATTGATTCTTAAGGAGTGGTATAAACCAAAGAATATGCAGTGATTTTCTTTTCTGACAGATGTTTTCAGAGAAGCAGTGGTAATGTACTGTTCTACCAGTAATTCTG
Organism: Pedetes capensis; assembly: GCA_007922755.1. Lineage (NCBI taxonomy): Eukaryota > Metazoa > Chordata > Mammalia > Rodentia > Pedetidae > Pedetes > Pedetes capensis. Next base: position 127,386 of record VMDO01004203.1, read on the forward strand.
TGAGAACTCATTTTATTACATCTTTTCAAGCCTTATGTGCATGTCACTGACTACTAGAAACTGGAGCATCTTTTCATATTTGTGATATATGTAGGTTTGCTATTGGTGTGTGTGTATGTGCATCTGTGTGTGAATATGTATATATGTGTGTGTGTGTATATATATATATATATATATATATATATATATATATATATATATGTGGGGCTGGGATTTAGCTCAGTTGGTAGAGTGCTGCTCTGCAGTCTCTGAGGTCCCGAGTTCAATTCCCAGCACCCCAAAAATGGGAGATGGGCCTGGCAATCCACTCCCAAGGCAATCCTGAAATAGTCAGCCATTGCAAACCCTATAAGGGTCGCTATGAGTCGGATACCAACTTGAAGGCACCTAACAACAACATATATATATATATATATATATATATATATATATATATATATATTTCTTGCCCAGTTTTTCTTCTGTATGTCTCTTATTAACCCATTTGTATTATAGCTACCAACAATTTATATGATCATTTTCTCCAAGTACTTGATTGTTTTTATTTAAAAAATGTTACTTTTTCTTTTTCAGTTACCAGTAAATAAGCACTAATTATCTGTAGATTGGCATTAGGTTTCCTAAAGTTTTCTATATTATTTTTTAAAAGTACTTCTATAATTCATCTCAATTTCTAATTTTTTTAGGTATGGGAGAGTTGAACCTAGGGACTCACACACACTCTGCAAGCACTCTATCACTGAGCTGCTCCTAGCCCATTTTCTTTCTTTCTTTTGTTTTTTTGTTTGTTTGTTTGTTTGTTTCTTTTTTTACTCTTTTACCTTGAGTCAAGGTCTCACTAAGTTACACAGGCTGCTTCTGGCCTCAAACTTGAGATCCTCCTGCCTCTGCCTCCTGAGATACTAGGACTACAGGCATGCAGCACCATGCCCAGTTTCAACTCCTAAATTTTCTATTGGATAAAAAATTATCTATTATTTTTAAGATATATGGCTACTTGTGTCAGAATCATTTATTCAAACCATACCTTTCTACAGATGTAAATGGCCACCTTTGGCTTTTTTTTTTTTTTTGTATTTTGGGATCTATATCAAGAATATTTATTCTATTTCACCAACTTGATTATGTAAGTTTTATAGTATAGTCTAATATCTGATAAGACCAATACTCACGCACTTTACTTTTTTTTGAAGCTTTTCATGGCCGATCTCAAATAATTATTCGTCTATAGAAATTTAAAGTCATCCTAATTATCCTCCAAACACACATACCTATATACAAGCTATAAAACCATTTGTACTCTAATTAACATTGCATAAAAGCTATATATAAATATTGAGGTAATTTATATTATTAAATTTTATCTTTAATCCAAAAATATTATTTATTTCCAATTCTAAATTTTTTATGTACTTTAATATGACTTTATAATTTTATTTGCATACTCCTATGCCATATTATCATATTTCTTTCTGGTTTAAATAGGTTTTATTGTCATTAGGAATGGAATATTTTTCCTATTTCCATTTGTAGTTGCTGATTACTGGAGAGAGACAAAATGGTAGTGATTCAGGAACATTTTCTTATTCATTTGATTTTTTAAATAATTTTTAGATTTTCTAGGTATAATCATGGATAAAATGTATTTTTCTTAAAGCCTTCTTTTCCAAAGTTTATAGCAATTGTGTCATGTTCTTATCTTACTAAGCTATG